>JAPZDV010000003.1:25140695-25162547 GCA_029814665.1 Acanthurus lineatus | reverse complement strand
CACACACACACACACACACACACTCATTTGGTTTGCTGTTTGTTCACCTTGTCCCTGTGTGTCCCTGCAGGCGGGGGAACCCCCTCCACCTGTGTGCCGAGCGATACAGGAAGATCGAGCGTCTATGGCGGCAACACGGGGTCGCAGAGGTCATCGGTCACGCTCAGGAGGCCAATCAGACGCTGGTCGCCATCGACTGGCAGCACCTCTGATGTTTGGCTCCGCCCACCCGTGTTCAGAAACGCGGATGATTCGCTCTTTGTCCTGCCCCCTTTTAAAAACAACTTCTTCCTCTCAACCTCTCGGCTTCCTGCAGCCCGGCGCTCAGCTCGGATCAGCTTTCAGGGATTTTTTCAGGAATTTTTGCTTTTAGGTTTCTGTTTCATGGAGGCTCTTGACCTTTGACCTCTGACTACTCAGAGAGAGGCAATAAAACTGACTCCATCCTCTCTGTTGTCACTCATGCAGACAGGAAGTTAGACAAGTTTCTTTAAGAGTTTTTTTAATTCAAGTTTTCTTCAGATTTGAATTGTGGTTTTGGGAGATTTTCTGACTTTCTGTGAATCTAAAAAAATGCACCTGAAGTTCCGTAGAAACACAACAGGACAATGACTCTGAACCAAAGTTAAGCCCCGCCCACCTGCTGCTGTCACTCACGGGTTGGTTGGTGGATCTCTTCAAGCAGTTAGAGATCTTTGAACTCACGTTTATCTTTAATTTCAAACATGTTGGGAGAAAGAAGGGGGGGTCAGACGTCCGAGTCTCCGCCCACATTCGATTGATTGACATTGATTTGTTTAAAACAGGTGTGTCCAACAGGTGTGTTCATGACAGCATGAACAGAAACTTCACAACAAAAGTATGTGACGTTGAAAATAACTGCTTCTTTGCTAAAACTGAAGTGGTCAGCCTCAACTCCCAGCATGCATTTCACCAAGAAGCCAAACATCACATGAATGATGATTAAACTGCTGAGAGATCTGATTGAATATCAATCACATCAGTTCAATCAGGCTCATGGGGACTGTAGTTTCAGAGGGAGGGGCTTCAGAAGGGAAGCCCGTGTGACATCAGCGGCAACAGTCTTCATTGAAGTAACATTTCAAACAAAACTTCAGATTTAAGGGATTAAATCTACAGATTATTGTTATTTGATACGAACGACTGAACTGAAGCAGCCACATGCAGACAAAACACTCACTGGGCTTTTATTTTGAAGGTCTTCCTGTCGCTGCTTTGGTTCCTGATGTTGAGTTTGAAGTGTTTCCATGGCAACAGATTCCAGTTCAGCTCAGTCCAGAAATTATAATCTATGAAACAGGAACATTAATAAGCATATGGATCTTCTGTGTCTTATTGATCAGTTTGACAACATATCAAAGCACATATCGGATCAACGTATCGATTAGGAATGAGAGGCTGATGTCAGATCAGTTTTTTAGTGCAGTTTTGTTGTTTTAAGGCTTTATTTTAAGAGTTGTGTGAGGTCACTTCCTGTTAAAATGAGGTGAATGTTTTTTATGGCTTTGAGTTTGTGGCGTGAGACGAACAGAAACATCGTGAACAGAAACGCAGAGTTCTCCTTTATTTATTTATTTATTAGTTCGTTTTAAGAATCAAGTGAAACCTTTTTTTAGTTTCAGTCATTCAGAGATTCTGCTGATTTATTTCAACTTTAACAGAAAGAGATTTACAGATGAACCAGCGTGTTCTCAGCATGTCGCCTCCATCACAGCTGACTTGTTCATATGTCGATTCTTGTATAAATGACTAAATGTACAATATTGTATATGAATTTAAAAAAAACAATAAAAAACTTTAAAAGGATTTTTTTTTGTTTGTCTGAATGTCAAACTTTTCTTAGTCTTAAAAATATGTCCTCAGGTAAAACCACCTCCATAACGCGATAACTGATGCTCCAAGAGTCAGTTTGTTTGGACGCAGACGCAAACAGTTCAGAAAGTTTTCTTCAAAGGGAGAAACAGTTCGGTCTTCTGGTCACCGCTGACACCTCGAGTCCAGCTTTTATCCAACTGAAACGTTAAAGTCTTTCAGCAGCACAGACGAGAAGCTTCCTGGGAAAAAATGTAACTCATGAAGCGTCACAGTAGTGATGATAAGGACCGCCGAGGCCTCCTCATGTGCTGCATCAGTGTTTGATGGAGACTCTGATGCTCCTGACGACGTCTTTCTGCTCCAAACTTCAGCAAACGGCTCAGTTTAACCAGGAAGCACGAAGCAAGACTGACCCTGTCCGTGGCTGGGTCGGGTTCAGTGTCGGGGTTCGGTCATTTGGGTTTGGTTGGTCGGGGTTCGATGTCGGGGTTCGGTGTCGGGGTTCGGTTGGTCGGTTAATCAGATAAAAGGAACTTTGCTCTCTGACGGATGTTCATGGATGAAACAGGAAGCCCTCTGATTGGCTGCTGCACATCAGCTTCAGAGGAACTCGAGTTCTCTTCAGAAGTGTTTGTAGGATGAGGTCTGTTGTTTTCAGCAGATCAGAGGTGAGCGCCACCCTGTGGAGACTCCGTCCTCCGTCAGCTCAGTTGTAAAACTCACACTTTGTTTTTTTATGTTCTTATTGATGGCGGACTTGAATATTGCCGTAATGTGGGCTGAAACATCATGTGATTGGTTCGTGCGTTGCCTCTCTGACGGTTCATCATTCAGTTCTTCTTCCCCTCGTTGAGGCACACCTGCTCGGAGGTGACACAGGTGAACTTCTGTCAGCAGAACTGAACTCTGAGCTGTGACAGGCCGAGAGGAGGAAGCTGCTGCTTAACATCAAACCAATTAGCTGTAAGCCGGAGGATTAGAGGCAGCAGCTGATCTGCTGTTAATGGGATCAGAGCTGATTGGAGGTTTGGGATGACGAGTCGCAGCTCGCTCACATTCACACCTTTTCTTCTGCAGGTAAATATCAGTGTGGAGGAGCAGAGTGCTGAGCCGATCTGACGAGTTTTACGTGAATATTTGGTTGTGATTTGATGGCAGACCCCAACGCCCCCCAGCAGCATGGACTGTCCTGACGTTGAGCTCGGCATTATGGGTCTGAAACCAGGAGTTCTGGCCGAGTCGTGTTCAGCTGCGTCTTTCTGGAACGGATTAAAACTCTGAAACTCTGACAGATTCTCAAGCTGCTTCTCATTGATAAGTGACATTCAGTGATTGTTGGTTTCAGTTGGGTGTTTCAATCACACTAAGAAGTTAAAAATGCCGTTTATGCCAGTAAAGTTCAACCTGCAGAAGCGGGTGAAGCTGGCTCAGGGTCTGTGGATGCTCTACTGGCTCTCAGTCATCGTGGGGATCCTCATCTTCAGCCTCGGCATCTTCTTCAAGATCGAGCTGCGAAAGAGAAGTGAGATGATGGACAACAACGAGAGCCATTTAGTGCCCAACCTGCTGATCCTGGTGGGCTTGTTGGCCTGCGGGGTCAATGCCTTCGGAGGAAAGGTGTGCCACGACTCTCTGGACCCGGTGAAGTTCGCCAAGTGGAAGTCGATGCTGAAGACGTACCTGCTGCTGTGCTGCGGCTTCAACGTGCTGCTGCTCCTGACAGCGATGCTCTGCTTCCTCATGCAGTTCGCCGTGTACCTGACGCTGGCAGAGGGCCTGAAGAACAGCATCAAGTTCTACAAGGACACGGACACTCCGGGACGCTGCTTCATGAAGAGGACGCTGGACATGACGCAGATCGAGTTTCGCTGCTGCGGCAACAACAACTTCAGGGATTGGTTCGAGGTTCAGTGGATCAGCAACCGTTACCTTGACATGAGCAACGAGGCGGTCAAAGAGTGAGTACATGGACTCACCTGTCGCTCAGAGACAGCTGAGAGAAACATCACAGTTTAAAACTAATGAACAAAAATTGTTTGTGTGCTCAGATTCAGTTCGTCTCCTCAGAGCCTCACATGTCCAGAGAAACTGTGAGAGACCTCTTTCAGTTTTCTCAGGTTTTATAATCAACCAAATTAAGAAACATATTTCAAAATAAAAATAATCTGTTCTGGAATCCAAACTAATGAAAAATGACAACAATAAATTGAACCGATCTGAACATACAAACAAACTTTATTCTGGTTAAATAAATCGAAGGCAGCTGGACTGAGTGATGTGTCTGTGAAGACGTTTCGCCTCTTATCCAAGGGGCTTCATCAGTTCATGCTCATCAGACTGTGACCTGGATGAGTGAGAACATTCAGATACAAACTGTTTGTGGTCGTCTCATACCGACTGAACTGACTGGTCATTGACTGTCCGGTAAAACTGAATTTTGTCCTCTAATTAGATGAATTTTTGCCTCTAATATTCCAGGAAAGCTCAGTTCTCATTCACCTTTATCCTTGTTTCTTTGAATTTTGGCCCATCTCTGTATGTTGAGGTTGTGGAGAGCACAAACTGGGATCATCTCTAAGCTTCCTAGAGAGAAAAGCCTGATTCAAACCTGCAACAGTGTTTTTCAGCTGAATCACACACAGTTTTGCTAAAAGAGGTCAGTGGAGGATAAATGAGGGACTTAAGGAGGTAAAAGTTACCGTGCAGGAGGTCCATGAACCGGCTTCTCCTCTTTAAGTCGATAATCTGTCAGGATCAGATTTCCACCTCGCTGCAGCTTACGTGCCCGCCAACATGACAAGGTTAAACCAAACCCCGCCACGGGTGCGTTTGATTCTCCCATCAGAGACGCTGCTGAAAGACACATTTCTGATTGAACGTGTGATCATTTCCGGTCAGTCAGGTGGAATCAATGATTATCAGTCGGTCAGCTGTGATTTGTGTTTGCGTGCTTCCACGTCGTGTTTCTGCGTTAATGCACTTAAGAGATATAACTCTCTCTCTCTGAGATGATTATTTCCCATCATCCAGTTTTAACCTCTTGTCAGCCACAGGCTACACCCACTAACTGCTCCTGTCAATCACAGCCAGGCTCCGCCCCCTCAAAGAGTACTCTAGTGACATCACAAAGTGTCCCGTAACCTGTAGATGCCGTGCTCGTGTCTCAATGCTTTTGGATTTCCTCCCTCTCAGAAACACGTGTGATTCACAAACCTGAACATCTGCATGTCGGATCATCAGTAAACATCTCTGAGCTCCTTCCTGCTCTCCAGAGGACGAACCCTACCGCATTATGGTTCCTCCAGTGGTTTTTGTGACTGTAATGAGCCCTGCAGCCTCTAGAGGGCAGACTGTAGTTCCTCACATATCATGTTCATCCCTGTGAAATATTCGGTAAATATTGGTGGTCAGAGTCCTGGAGATGCTTTCTGACTGGTTTGTGAAATGACGCCAACGTTAGCCTGGAGGGAGCGTGGTTAGCCACTTATAGCACCTCATGCTAGCTGTGGCTAACAGGACACAACTTCATTAAGTAATGTGATGCCCTCCTGTCTGCTAACGGGTGTCTACCCATCATCTCTTGCTGCTCATGGTTGTGACCTGCTGCAGTCGAACTTCAGGCCGGTTTCACTTCAGATTCAAACTGTGAAAGTTCTGTGATTTACTTCAGCAAACAAACCTGCTGATTGAAATCAAGTGACTCTGCTCTGGTTTTTGCTCCAGAACCAAACAAATATTTAGACTTGAAGTAAAAATGATGTTGTACCCAGATGATGAAAAGTAACATTCAAACAGAGTCTCTGCTTGAAGTGAGGATTTACAGAAAAGTCAAACAACACAAACATCAAAGACAAAAACTCCACAAAAAGGCAGCAGAGAGCGCCTCCCTGTGGTTGTCTTTGTCTATGTACTAATTTACTGACATTTATAATAGATTAAAACAGACACTTTTACGATGGGCTCTGGCCCTGAGGGGTCTGATGTGACCTCTGACCTCCTTTCTTTAACATCAACTCTGTCTCTGTCCTACAGTCGTGTCCTCAGTAACGTGGAGGGGAAGTACCTGATGGACAGCGTCCCGTTCAGCTGCTGTAACCCCGGGTCCCCTCGGCCCTGCATCCAGCACCACCTGACTAATAACTCCGCCCACTACGACTATGATCATCGCATTGAGGAGCTCAACATCTGGACCCGGGGCTGCCGCGAGGCCCTCTTCTACTACTTTAGCAGCATGATGAATAGCATCGGAGCGCTCATTATCGCCACCATCATCCTGGAGGTAAAGATCCGCCCACAATCCGCTTCAGCCAATCAGCAGCCTGCTTGTTTCACTGTTCACTGTCTAGTAAAATCCTCTTTTTTTGTTTATCATTGATTCAGCTTCAGTGCCTGTATCATAAATATGAAGCTAGCTAGCTTAGTTTAGCATAACAATTGCATAAAGGCCATGATCGAGCTAGCAGCACTTTAAATTCACCAAACCTTCTTCCTGATCGTTCTTAGCTTCTTCTTCTTCTCTTCAGGAGGATTTTGTGTCTTTCTCTGTTAAACTGAAAAACAGAATTCATAAATTAAACCTTTGCTTCACTTCTCACTTCACTTCTCACACCTTCAGCTCAGGTGTGAAGGGCTGCAGTGATTGGACAGAAGAAAAAGGGGAGGGGCTGTTGGAAGGTCCAGTGTTCAGTGCTCAGGAAAAAAACAGCAGTTTCAGATGTCAGGTTTTCATTCGACAGAAAATGAGGCAAAAACTCAGTGAAGTCTGGCTTCTGGCAGATGCTGCTGTTTTTGATCAAAGGACTTTCTCCTGGAGGTGAAGGCAGGCTAAGTTCTGTTCTTAATCTTCTGATTTAAAACAAGATAATCGCAGCACACCTGCAGTAAATTAACTGAAGGGACCTTAAATGCACCAGGTTAACAGCATAATTGATTAGTGGACGATTAGTGTTAACGAAGGAGCTGCTGCTTCCTGACAAACAAAACCAGATTCAGCTCCGCAGACTGCACACACCAGACTCCATTTGAAAAAATGCTGTTTTTACAATGGCATCTATTTCACACGTGTTCAACTACTTTTGGTGATTTTTAATGTCCAAATTTTTTGATCAGTTTGTGTTCAAGGTTGAAAAACATGTTATAAAATGTTTCTTGAGACGTATTTTAATAGTCTTTGTGCTTATTTGTTTTTTGGGACCTTTTGCCTGAGTTTTGGTTTTGTTTGTCTTTGGATTTCACGTCAAATCACATCGAAACAAAGTAAGATCTGATTTGGGATCTGTGGTTTCTCTGAGCTTTTTCACAGTGGAAGCAGAGTTCATGATGTTTCAGTCGACCTGCTGCTGTGACTCAGGACGTGGCGGTGGATCAGGTGCTGAGGTGGCGGCGTGTTAAGCTGCAGAGCAGTGGTCAGGCTCACCGAGGATCAGGAACTATTCTGGGCAGGTTAATCTGCCGCAGCAGCAGCAGGTTGCATTCTGGGAAGATCAGGATGGGGGACAGCTCCTGGGAGTGGAAGGCATTTCCTTATGTGGGTCAGAACAACAAGTTTGACCTGCAGTGTGACAGCTGCTGGTCTCAGATCAGTGTTTTTCTCTTCGCTGAAACTTCCTGCAGTTTATAATCTGCTCAGTGGACCAATCAGCAGCCTTCTCCATTCGCAAAGTATGTCATAGCAAATGTGTAGAAAAGTTAAAAAATATTCACTCAAAAAGTTATAAAAAAGTCTTAAGTTCTGGATTTTAAAAAGGTTGAGAAAACTCCAAAAGATGAAAATAAGAGATAATTTAATTTTTCCAGTTTTAACTATTTAATATTCATTAAATAAAAAAATGACGAATCAGGTTTGAGGCCTATTGTGAACATGTTTTAAAACACAGCTGCAAACATGGCGTCCACTGCGTTCAACAGGAAGAGGACGTCTGTTTTTAATTCTCCCACAAACATGATTGGTTGCATTTCTTTCAAGTGAAGAAGCTTCTGTCAATCAACAACAACGAAAGTTCTTCTATCAGTTCACTGGAACACCGTGGTGCTCGATAAGAAACAATGACAATGTTAAGTGATGAGCTACACTAAGCTATAGACAAGCTACGCTAAGCTATAGACAGGCTACGCTAAGCTACGGACAGGCTACGCTAAGCTATAGACAAGCTACGCTAAGCTATAGACAGGCTACACTAAGCTACGGACAGGCTACACTAAGCTATAGACAGGCTACGCTAAGCTACGCTAAGCTACGGACAGGCTACACTAAGCTATAGACAAGCTACGCTAAGCTACGGACACGCTAGGCTAAGCTATGGACAGACTTATTTTTTGTGAGAAATGCTTCCAAACTTTTACGCACATTTAAATATGTGTTATATATCATGTGATAACATGGACCAACCCACAACCATGTTGTCGCCCCCTACTGGCGCTGCAGGAAACAGCCATACTGACTCCAATACAACAATGATGTGACATATACTCTAACCCTATGTGTGTGTGTGTGTGTGTGCATGTGTGTGTGTCAGTCCGTGGACATGGCTGGGTTGAAGTACCTCTGCACGGCTCTGGAGACGATGGAGGACCCGGAGAACCCGGAGTGTGAAAGTGAAGGCTGGCTGCTGGAGAAAGGAGTGAAGGAAACGTTCAGCGACCTGCTCGCCAAGCTGAAGACACTGGGGAAGTCCAACCAGGTGGAGGAGGGTGGGGCCGCACAGGAGGCTGCCACCTGAGAGCCCCCCCAACACAAAAGACTGAGGTCTCCCCCCTCTCCTCCCAAAGCCGCCTCTCCCACAAAAAACAGGGAGTGAGAGAAGAGAGGTCTTCAACATCTGTACATACGCCATCATACATGTGTTAAACCACCACATTTACACACACACACACACACACACAAACACTCACACACACTCACACACTCACACTCACACTCACACACACACACACACACACACACACACACGTTCAAAGTGAACAAATAATTTAAACTTACTGTGAATGTTGATCTTTTCCATTCTGTAAATACGTTGAACAAAGTTTATTTTTAAACAGCAGGAACACAAACCTGCTGCTGTAAATAAAACATCTGGGTCGGGATTTTAAATTCTATACAAATATTAAATTAAATGCCCCCCCCCCCGTCCTGAAATGCTTCCTGTCAGACACCATCAGGCCTGAAATACCTGACGCCGCCTGATGCATCAGCGCTGATCTCTGATCAGCTGATCACACAGATACCAAACCACCAGAACAAAGATCACACTATTTTTTTAAATTCGAGGGATTCTTGCCAAACATGTTTGTTCATGTAAAAAACAAACATCAGTATTGTCGTCGCTGTTTTTACACCAACCTTTTGGTATCTGTGTCTCAAACATGGAGCATCGGTCGGAGTCTGGTCTTCATCGTCGCCGTATGACCTCTGACGAAAAAAACAAGCAAGGCCGCCCAGTTCTGCCACAGTGCAGTACAACTCCTGACCAGCAGGAGGTGCATGCAGCCTATCCATGTTAGCCGTAGCTAATGTTGACGCTAACCTCCGCCTGCTGCGCCTGGCAGACCGAGTTCAGGGCGTCTGGTTTCCTGTCAGAGCGACGCTGGTTCAGACTGAAACAGGAACGTTTTTTACTCCAAATTTGCAGCCAAATCCACACACACACACACACACACACTCACACACACCTTGAAGGGCAGTTTCATCTTCATCCAAACATGAAGGTTTTCTGTCTGTCTGCGAGTGTGTGCGGATCTGGCCTGAGTTCAGTTTTACAGAAGTAAAGTCAGATAAGTAGAGGTTAAGGGGTCAGTTTAAGAGAAACTCAGTCTTCAGTTGCAGGTCGTAATAATTGCATGTTTGTTTCCTTTGTAATATAACGAGTTGTGGTGTTTGTTGTGGGTCGGTCGGAGCTTGTAGTCGCTCTGCTGTGTTCGATAAAACCTATAAAGAGATCGTGACTGACACCAAACTGTCTGACTCCTCATTTTATGAGCCTCACCAGCTGTTTCTACACATGTGATCACAACCCAGGTGATGCACACTGTCAGGTATGCAGGTACAGGTGTGTGTGTGTGTGTCCACAGGTAAACACGGGTTCTGCAGGTTAAACAGGTGCAACTCACATGCAGATCCATGAACTCCATGAAGGCAACACCAAAAAAAAATGTTATTACCAGCAGCCATGTTAGTTTAAACATCACACACACACACACACACACACACACTCACACACACTCTCTCACACACACACACACACACACTCATGTACGAACAAGAATAAACCTGAGCCAAACGCTCTCAGTGAACCAAAACCTTTTTCTTCTAAATATTTACAGAATTTGTTGAAATCAAGTTTAATGCAGAACATCTTTCTTTCACATGTGAAGGTTTTTTCATCACATCGTCTCGTTCTTTCAAATGTTTCCGTGAAAAGCTGCTTTTTACACTCTGGCGTTTCACTGCATTTCACTGCATTTCACTGCATCTCACTGCATTTCACTGTGTTACACTGCATTTCCCTGTTTCACTGCATTTCACCGTGTAAAACAGTGGTTGAATCATTTCGCAGTTGATTTGGTTTGTTTTTCAGTTTCACAGTGTTTTGTTTTTTGCACTTTTGTTGTTTTGCAGTGTTTTTTTTGCAGTGTTTTGTTGTTTTGCAGTGTTGTTTTGCAGTGTTTTGTTGTTTTGCAGTGTTTTGTTGTTTTGCAGTGTTTTTTTGCAGTGTTTTGTTGTTTTGCAGTGTTTTTTGCAGTGTTTTGTTGTTTTGCAGTGGTTCGTGGTGTTTTTCAGTGTGCAGGTGCTTAGCAGCAGCTGAGCAGATAAGCAGAGTTAATCAGATCAGAGGACCAGATTAACTGCTGATGTCAGCTGAGGGCCAAGGACAGCGGCCATGACGCAGGAGGCACCCGGGGGCCCCAGAGGAGAGCCCATGTTCAAGTCCTTCAAAGGACAAGTTCACTGCTCGTGACTAAAACTTTATCAGCAGGTTTGTTTCATGCAGTCAAACTTGAGAAATATATCATTTTAACTTTGCCTGAAAAACTTTGAACCAAGAGAAAGTTTTCTGTCCAAGAGGAGAAATGTTCAGTACGATAAATCCAGCAAATTCTCAACTAACCAATCTCACGGCTCCATACAGCCTGTTGCTAGGCAGAGTTGAGATTAGGTCAGATTATCTAAAAGGTCGTAAAACAATCAGGCTAATCCTCTGAGACATGAAAGAACAAGAAGTTCAGTCGCTGTCCTGCTCCAACGGCTCCTTTCTGTGATGGTTTGGCGCCCTCTGGTGTCACAAACTGAAAGTGCACCCTGCTGCAGAAAACACCTTTCTGTGTTTGAAAATCATCAAGCTGCCCCCCCCCCTTTGGGGGTGCAACATCACGTCAGCTCTGCATCGGAGGTTTGGGCTGTTTTCTGTCTTAAACAGATGTTTCAGCTTCACATCTGGAACCAACAGATTTAGAGGACTGGAGGGTTTTCAGTGTTTGCTGCCCTCTTGTGGCCACAGTGAGCAGCTGTAACACTTCTGATAGGATTATTGATCTGATTAATTCAGATGTGAGCTGATGATGTTTGCAGACAGCCGACTTACAGTTTTTACTGACATGAAACAGAAGAAAAATAAATTCAAGCATAAATAAACTAATTCATTAATTGATTGATGAGGTTGAATGGACGAATAAATTCAAGATCTCACGTGTGAAAAAAGAAGTGAAGCTCTCAAACTCGTGATGCAGGTTGTTCGTGTTCAGACTGAACTGCTGAGTGTTTTTTTGATCGAACTGACAGTTAAACTTCAATAAAACCACAGAACTTTAAAGTTCACAACATAAATCAGTTTAATGTTCACTTACATTGAAACGTGGTTCACTTCCTCCAACCAGAACGTTCCCACTTTGGATTGTTGTCATGAACCTGATTTACTTAAGTTTCATACTGCTGGTGAGTTAGAGAACTGATCGACACATCGATTATTCCGTCTGTGATTGATAACATCATGATGTTCGTATCCATTCGTGGTCCCGTTGTCTTGACCGGCTCATCGTACCTGGTTTCGTCCGACCTGCCGCTCACAGGTGAGTGAAGACACACAGAGGAAACTTCTTTGAAAGGTTTATTACAAAAAACGCAAGACAAAACATGTCAACTGGGTTTATTCTACTGGCAAACACGATACAATGACGTACAACCTATCTGCAGGTGAAGCTTCGCTGAAACCACGAACCGAAGAGAAAACAAACGAACACAACATGTTCAAAATGCAGAACTGTGGACAAAAAGAGGAGAACGGCAGCTTTAAGGCCCGAAAGTGAGAAAACACAAACCAGGAGGATGAAGAGCAGGAGCAGGAGGAGGAGGAGGAGGAGGAGGAGGAACTTCTTTCTCTTTTCTACGGGAGGTTCGTAGTGCGACTGTCTGCAGCCGACACACACGAATAAATATTAAATTAAGTCAAATCCAATTCACACAGTAAAATGTTTTCCACAAACTCAAAGTGTTCGTCGCCGTCAGACGGCTCGACAAGCAGGAAACAGAAAGTGAAGGTGATGCTTTTATTTTGGCGGTCCGAGGCGTCGTCAGTCTTTCGTCGGTCTGAGCTGCTTCACGACGTCCGTCCTTCAGTTCAGACGTCCGGACGTCACCACAGACAGACGGACGATCACGGATTCTCTCAAACAGCTGCTTCGTGTTTGTGTCCGAACACAAACTCACCACACTGTTGTCGATGAAGAAGTCGGGTTCCTGACAGACGGACGGACGGACGTCTGTTTGCGGAAACAAACGACCACAAAGATGATTTTCGTTTCGTTTCTTCAAAAGAGTTTGTGATTTTTTTAGATCTCAGTGTTCACAGAGTTCCTTGTCTAATAAACTGATTTGGAGACTTTAACTTTGAAAAACCTTTGTCGTCTGTCGGAGTCGTTTCCTGTCTGCTGCTGTTGACGATGACGATGCTAAATGATGAAGGTGGCGGTGGTGTTGCTATGCTAACGAGGGCAGCTAGGCCAGGTTCGGCCACCCAGACGCACTCTTTTTGTTTTATTATTTTTTAAATTGTGAATCACATTTAAATACCACTTATATTTATATATTACAACATCGTCCAAATTCATAAATAAGTAGTGCAGTTTCCCCTTCAACCGCCATAACACGACCACTCTGCTGCTAAAACGAGAAATCCAAACGTCTGAGGCTGCAGATCGGTCATCAAACACACACACACAGCGGAAGAACTACAAATATGGCCGACTAGCTGCAGGTTATAGACTTCATGCAAACGTTAATGTGGAGGAACACCAACTCTGACCAATCAGCTCGTCTGCTCAGATTTCACATTTTAACCTTTTAAAAATATCACAGCCAGAACAGCTAACCATCAGAACTTCAGCCAATCAAAATCATTCTGATCAAAACCAGGAAGTAAGAGGCAGTGACATCAGAGTGGAACGAAAACACAAACGCAGAGACGAGCAGAGAGTCGCTGCTCTGAACCGTTTGATCTGTATGGAGGTTTCATCAGGACAGAACGAAGCACAAAAAAGAGAATTCTGAAAAAATAAAAACAAAAAAATATTTGGACGAGGCTGGAAGTTTTTTTTATCAGCTACTCACAAAATTTAAAAAAAAAAAAAATCCAATTTCTAAAATATTTCAGAAAACACCTCTAACAGAAACATTTCAAACTGGATTTTCCCCATTTGAGCTCAAGAGACAGATCAGCCAATAGGATTTAAGCAGGGAGAAACACCTGATCTGATTGGAGGAAAACTTGAAATTCTGGTCGACGGTTTTGAAAGATGAAGAGTTTTTCAAAGTTTTGTCGTTGGTTTGCTGTTCATACTTTTAATACGTTGGACTTTTTCGTTGAAACTTTCGTCGTGAATAAACCTCCATAAAATCAAAACTTGTCACTTTCACAAATTTTCAGCTGCTATGAATTTTTTTATGACTAATTTTCCCATAATGCTCCTGTGTGCTGAACTCTGACTGAAAGCCGTCCAACCAACACATCCAAAGGCTGATGGGAAATGTTGTGCCAGGTGGGCGGGGCTATGAGGAACAGATGAGAAGCTCCCAGCTCTCCCGAGGTGGCTGATGGGAAATGGAGTGTAGAGGGCAGAATGAGAGCGAACAGCGTCCGTGTGCAACCTAACAGACAGGTGGAGGAGGGGCGGGGCTTTGGGCGGGGCAGAGAGGGGCAACACTTCAAATCTAATCCCATCCTCAAGAGCAATTAGCTAACGGTCAGTTATGACCATAAATGGATATGACCATATGTGGAGATCACCCCGCCATACGACCATATAAGGATGTCCTGCTGCTATCTACACCGGAGGAGAACCAACCAGTTCCAGTTCCTGGACAAAAACTTCTGAGAGTGGCCGTGAATCTGCGTCCGACTGGTCCAGAACTGGTGAGATCCGGTCCAGGACTTCTCCAAATAAGAACTTTTCCAGAACTGATCCCAAACTAGTCCAGAACCAGTCAGTGCTGATTCAGAAGCAACCCAGAACAGGTCCAAACCCAGTCCAGAGCCAGGTGACTTCACTCCGAGTCGGACTCCAGAGGAGCAGTCTCGTCTAAGACGACTCTCTTCCGGCGCTTGGCGGCGGCAGCTCGGGCCCGCTGCTCCTCCTCCAGATGGGCCTTCTTGTGGCGGGAGAAGCTGGACGAGTGCATGAAGGTCTTGTTGCAGGCCACGCAGGTGTAGGTCTTAGTCTTGGCCGCCGGGAGACCCGTTTTGAGGTGAAGCTGCTTCTGGTGCTGCTGCAGCTTCCCCGGCCCGCTGCCGTCCACCGACCTGTGGGTCTGCTGGTGCCGCGCCAGGCTGGAGGCGTGGCTGAATCTCTTCCCACACTGGCTGCAGCCGTGGCGACCGGCTCCTCCCCCTCCTGCGCCTGCTTCTTCCTCCTCTGAGACGGCGGAGCCTCGTTTCCCGGTCCGTCCACCGCGGCGGCGACGGTTCTTCTTGCAGAGGGTGTAGAAGTTGGGTTTGTCGCGGGAGCAGAGCTTGAGGCGGATCTTGAGATCGGACGAGCTCTCGCCCAGGTTCTCCTTTCCAGGCGTGTAGTTGTCCAGCAGCTCCTTGACGTGGGTCACCTGGTGCTTGGACAGCTGCGTGGACGTCCTGAAGCTCATGTCGCACTGCGGGCAGGCGTAGAACTTATCGCCGCCTGGACTCTGGATGATGGCGGTGGCCACGTGCTGCTGCTGCTGCCGCTGCTGCTGCCTCTTGGTCTTCTTGTTCTTGCCGCCAGCCTTCAGAGAGTGGCGCAGGGCGGCCATGTTGGGCCCGAGGGCCACGTCCTTGGGGATGCCCTTTCCTTTCTTGTGGATGAGGCGGTGGCGCGACAGGCTGGAGCTGTGGTTGAACTCCTTCCCGCAGATGTTGCAGGGGTGGATCCTTCGCTTGCCGTGCAGCCGCAGGTGACTCCCCAGCATCCTGAGACACATTCACACACACACACACACACACACACACACACACACACACAGGACACAAGTTCAGCACAGCTCTGACTCGTCTGACGCTTCGCTGAATGTTTCCTCCACTTTCATCACAAACTCAACAACAACTTCTAACTTTCTCCTAAAACAATCAGAGTAAACATCGAACTTCTGTTTCTGTTATGATGATTATTTGTTTATTTGACCTTTCATAGCAACATGGCCGAAGTCTAAACCTCCTCGGCAACAACATTAAGAAACTTTAACACTTTAACAAAAACAAAATGTCTTATTTTCTGTGAGAGGAAGTTAATGTAAATATTTAAGAAACAAACTATTTCATAGTTGAGCTGTCTCATCCTCTGCCTGTCTCTCTCTGTCTGTCTGTCTCTGTCTGTCTGTCTCTCTCTCTGTCTGTCTGTCTCTCTCTCTCTGTCTCTCTCTCTGTCTGTCTCTGTCTCTCTCTCTCTGTCTGTCTCTCTGTCTGTCTGTCTCATCATCTGCCTGTCTCTCTCTCTCTGTCTGTCTCTCTGTCTGTCTCTCTCCTTTCTGAAGCAGCACACAAATTTTCCATCTGACCAATCAGAGACAGCGCAGTAAGCTCCGCCCCTAAAGCTCTGATTAGAGTTCAGGAGCAGCTTTGATGAGGAGGACTGAATGAAGTCTTCAGTCGGTCTCTGGCTGATCTGTTTGGATCCGATTGGATCTGTTTGGATCTGTTTGGATCTGATTGGATCTGTTTGGATCTGTTGATTTGTGATAAATGATGTTTTTGTGACTGTTGGATTCATGAGCGATCAGCAGAATATTTGCAGGATGTTAATCAATAAAAAACATTTGTTGTATCGACAAACAGAAAGGTGAGTGCACACCTGCTGCCTTTGAAGCTCATCCCGCAGTGGGGGCAGGTGTAGCGAGCCTCCTGATGCGTCGGCTCCAGCGCCCGTTTGGCGGGTTGTGGCGCTCCGCCGCTCTTCCCGGCGTGCGTCTGCTGGTGGCGGTACAGGCTGGAGGCGTGGCTATAACACTTCCCGCAGTAGCTGCAGCGGTACTGACGCTCGTCCGGCTCGAAGTCGGCCTGGTCCGAGTCGACGTCGCCGTCCAGCTGGCTGCTCCCCGCCTCCACCAGCACCTCCTGCTCCTCCTCGGTGTCTTCGTCCTCGTCAGAGTCTGTCTTTATCTCCACGCTCTGCTCCGTCACCTCGCAGGGGTACACCTCCTCGTAGGGGGCGAAGAAGGCCTCGTCCGTCTCGATCTTCAGCTGGTCGGCCGTCAGGTCCGACGGGTCGTCCGAGTCTTTCTTCACGCACGAGATGGTGAACTTGGAGCCGACCTCCGCCCACTTCACCACGTACTCGATGGGCTGCGTGTCCAGCTCCACCGTGATGAAGTCTGCGCCCAGAGCGTCCGACTCCGACACCGCCAGCTCCGTCTCCGAGTCCTCCATCCTGAAGTAAGGCCGAGGGGGAGGATGAGGAAGAGGAGCTGCTACAGGCCTGAGGAGGGGGGGGGGGAAGGGGGAGGAGAAGGGAGGAGGAGGAGGAGAGGCGGGAGAGGTGAGCAAGTGCCACAGGTTGATTTCTTTCAGAGTCTGAAGGTAATCAATCTGATCGATCAGATCGATGGGCTTCCTGTTTCATCACAGACAAAAACATTGTGATAATAAATTTAAATTCATGACGAGACTTTAAAGCTAAAGACACTTTTAGCTCCGTAACTCAGAGAACTTCATCAGTTTTCCTTCTTTCACGTCTCGCGTGTGAAACTTTATCGGAAACAACGCTAACGAAAGTAAAACAAAGAATCCTCCGAGTTTCCCGGAGTTCAGGCGTCAGGAGAGATCGATCAATCACCCAAACAGTTTGCAGGTCTTTGCATTCACTCAGGAATCTGTTAAACTGATGTTACACCTTATTGATTATCACTGAGCAGCTGAATTGATCCACTGAATATTAATCACCAATAATCAATCAACCTGCTGTCAGAATCCATCAGGTCTCTTTGGTTTCGCTGCTCATCTTCTGTTTTCTGATGTTTAAAGAAATCGATTGATAAAAAGAACAGCAGATTAATCAATAATCAGGTCATCGTGTCATCACCTGCTCAGGAACCACAGACTGACGTTTACACTGATGGCGAGCTGAAGTATTGATTAATGTGCATTTTCCCTAAAGAAATCAATAAATGATGAGAAAGGTTTGTGTGTCTGTTAGAGACGTAATCCACGTTATCATCACCCGAAACTTATATTTATGCTTTTAGTCAGCACATCGATCAATTCAAAGCAATCTGATTAATTGATTATTAAGCTTATTATCTATCAGACTGAACTTTCTGTCTGAAATAAAGACGAGCGTCCGAAATGTTCTGAAACTAAATGAACTCATAAAAAGTGACGCACTGACTGAAGTTTGCATTAAAAAGAATAATTGTATTATTACTTTCATATTATTCATTAATTAAATTATTTTCCATATTTCTTTATTTATTAGTCCTCTGAAAGCAAACAACGTGTCTGGACTCGCCCATATAAGGTCATTAGTCAGTGACGTCACTGTAAACAGGACAGGTGACCTCTGACCTCCTGTCACTCGGATCGACCGCCAATAAGAAATCTGTCAAAAAAATCCTAAATATGAATTTCATAACGTCACGTGAGCTCCGTCAGCAGAAACTACCACAGATGTTTGAGCCGAAACATGAACACAGATCATCTTCATCATCTTCATCTTCATCATCATCATCTTCATCATCATCTTCATCTTCATCATCATCTTCATCATCATCATCATCATCATCATCTTCATCAGGCAGCTCTGTAACACTTCCAGTCTTCATTTCGGCCAAGACAGACCGTCACGCCGAACTCCGTTCAAATACCGATCATTTTTACCGTGTCGGGGCTTACCGGGAACCCTGACCGGGCGGCAGACGGACCTTCGTGTTTTACCGATTTTTTCTCACGCTCTTCAGTCCAGAATGCATCAGATTCGGTCATCAGCATCTGACTCGCCGTTAAAACCGACATAAATGACGGACTTTCTCTGTATTTCCGAGATTCCTTCCCTCTGAATATCCCGCGAAGGGCGGTTGTTGGCAGGGCATCCATTACGAAAGTTGACATTTCGTTCAAATTTGAAGCTCATTCGGTAAAAAACCGACAGCCGAAATTATTAAAAGACCATTTTCTCACGTGAATTGTCCTAAAACGTTTCGAAAACGTTTTCTGCATTTCGTGAAGCGATGCGGGTTTAAATCGTGCGGGTTTTGAGTGGAGTTCCGAGGCTCGGCCGGACTCGGTGTCAGTGATGAGGAAACACGGGAGCGAGCTCTCTTCCCTGAACGTTAACTGTCAAAATAAAAGAGCAAACCGCGAAACGAACGACGGTAACGGGAATTATCCGTGAAACGGTTCAGGATTCATTTACTCACCGGGCTTTCGGCGGGAGCACTGCGGCGTAAACGTTAAAATTTTACCGGTGGAGACGGTCACAATAAACAGGAAGCAGGAGACGTGGACACAAAGCATTGTGGGAAAGGATTAAATGCTTGCAAAGAACGGAAGTATGGCGGGATGTCCTTCAAAATAAAATCAGTAAAATAAAAGCATAACAAATAAATTTTTAATATCGGGTGAAACCTAAAAATATTTTAGAAAACGACACAATTATACGCAAGATAAAAAATAAAATGAAATTAAAAGGCCTAAACGGCCTCAAAGATACATAAAATTATTTTGTGAGAGAAAAAGTTTATGTGAAGGAAACAGTCTGATGTGCTGCTCGTTATGGAAGATAAAGTTGAATAAAATGCAATGATCACTAGTGAGGATTATAATCACTGCTGTCAGATCTGGACAAAATAAAACACATTTCAATAAAGGACAACAAAGTAAGATTCATTTTCACATTCTGAATAAAATTTTAAATTTTGAAACTTTTTGAAATGTAAATGAGCCAAAATGAGCTGAGAGGAGCCGATAATATATTTTTGTGTTTCAGGTTGAGGAACAAAAGCAGACGTGACGAGTCACATCAGGTCAGAAATAAAGGATGTCACTCGATTCACCGTGAATTTCCACTGAAACGTTTCACAGGTTCGGCTGACGTCCACTCGAGACCCTCAGACCCTGAGACCCTGAGACCCTGAGACCCTCAGACTCAGACTCCTCAGACTCAGACTCCTCAGATGAAGGAGCTGATGAATCTGATCAACACGATGAATCTCCACTCAGCCGACAGCGAGACAAAACAAATATCACTGTGATGACACGGCACGGAGGGATTTTATTTTGGATTCTGCCAAAGGAAACAGATTAGTCCTGATTCTTGTGAACTTCACGGGTTTCTGCCTGTCTGTCTGTCTGTCTGTCTGCCTGCCTGCCTGCCTGCCTGTCTGTCTGTCTGCCTGTCTGCCTGTCTGTCTGTCTGTCTGTCTGTCTGCCTGTCTGTCTGTCTGTCTGTCTGTCTGTCTGTCAGCACAGATTTTCTGTTGTTGTTTTCTTCCTGGCTGTGTTTGACCTCCTGATCCTCCTCACTTGCAGAGCTGCAGCGTTGTTGTAACTACAGAAGTTAAATATCTGTAATAACTAAAACTGTAATCTGATTACTGTGTATCATATTATTGAAGAGCATCTCTTTGATTATATAAAAAGCAACTTATTGCAGTTTTTAAATAATATCATTGTGTACTTTCCCTTCTGAAATCTTGTTTTTTGATGTTTTTGTGAATTATTCTTCAAATGTTGTTAATAAAGTAAAAAGTGTCTCGAGCTTCTTTGGTCAGAAACTTCGTGTTTCTGCGTTAAAACGATGAAAACGATGAAAACTGTTTGGAAATATTATTCTGCCTGTCAGTCAGAGAGATGGGACTTCCTGTCTCATCGTTTGGATTCAACATCAGCAGGTTTTCTTCTTTCTGACATTTTTCCTCCGATGAAACCGAGAGTCCGCGCAGGAGGAGGAGGAGGAGAGGAGGAGGAGGAGGAGGAGAGGAGGAGGAGAGGAGGAGGTTTGGGAGGATTTGAAGGAAAAAGGAGCAGAGCACTAAATATTCAGGCCTCCGGTGCGTTGTCTGTCACCGCAGCAGCGTCACGGTTTTTCTCTTTAAACGGCGTTTGCGGGACTCGCGTTAACGGCGTTTCTCCCCGTTAGCAGCTGAGCTGTGAACATCTGCTGTGACTCCGGCTGATGTCGAGTCACAGCAGATTTCCATCCGGACATCAGCTCACTCCAGCACACACACACACACACACACACACACACACACACACACACCGCCCCGTCGCTCCGTCGTTACCCGCCTCGTTTCGGCTCTTTACCGGTCACATCACGAGGATCGTTTTCACGGCAAACACTTACGATTCAACCCGGAACGGTCCCGCTTCTCCCGGTTCGGCCTTGGATGAGTGTTTGAGTCGGTTCTCTCTGCCGCACCTCTGTCACATCCCACCGAGAGCAGCGGCAGCTCGTCTGCGAGCAAACGCGTCTGCGACGTCAGACGCGGAGAGGAGCGGCGCGGCGCGGTGCGGCGCGGCGCGGAGCGGAGCGGCAGGTCGCCGGGCAGAGTGGATGGGACGCAGCGGCTCGGAGGCGGCAGGCGGCGAAACCTCCAGCGCTCCTCCGGTCTGTGATTGGTTCAGCTGCTGCGCAGCCTGTTCGGTGCAACGAATCTGATTGGCTGTCGGACTGGAAACCCGCAAACTCTGGCCCCAAATGTCGCGAGGTGTCGTGAAGCTTCACATCGCAGCAGAGAGCGAAAAGCTCGAGTCGGATCAAGTTTGTGTTTCATGACTTTATTGTTTTTGTTGAAAACGTGTTTTACTGAATGTGAGTTCGCTCGCGCCGCTGCCGCGCTGAAGTCGCCTCAGAAATCGAGCATTTCTAGTTTTTCACGCCTCGCGCTTGTTTTCCGCACTGATCATCGATCATATCAGCAAACACTGAGCGTCCTGATCGTCCTGCTGTTAATTCGGCGTCTGATCATTTATCATTAGATTTAAACCTCTGATCGAGCAGCCACGGTGGCCGCCCCTCACTGCCGGGGGGCAAATCAGCCAATCAGAGATGAGACAATGAAGCTCAAAGCTGGTCGAGCTGCGTTCAGTGACCAGCAGGCGGCGCTCGTTACCTTCACTTCAGAGGCAGGGACATGATCACCTGTGACAGGAAGAGTCAGTGCTGTAATGGAGTAAATTATCATCAGGAGTATTTTAAGTATTTCTGCTTTTTGTTTTTTTAACATCCGGTTGTTCATGATTGTAGTTTTTTATCAGATGGTTCAAATGTGCTTCACCTCCTCCACCCGTCAGATCAGGCTCATGTGCTTCACCTCAGGAACATTTTTCAGTCATGTGATGAAAATACTTTGAGTAATACATTACTCTTCATGAGCCCAACGAGTACTTAAATACTTTTGAGTAACTTGTTGGAAACTTTTCTGGAGATCCTGAAGACAAACAGACGTGAAGGAAGACAGAGACAAAACAGGTCGATGAGCACGAAGCTGCTGCGACTCAAATCACACACACACACACGCACACACACACACACACACACACACACACACACACACACACAGAA
>JAPZDV010000003.1:25111635-25122724 GCA_029814665.1 Acanthurus lineatus | reverse complement strand
CCGACAAGAATTACTGCTAAAGACCGAGCAAAACAATTCCCTGATGTTCAATTCATGATGTTGATTTTTAATGAATTACACAAAATAAAGAAAAAAAATGCAACTTTTTAGCAATTTTCACTGTCTTTAATCGCAACAAATAGACTTAAAACATCGCAACTTGCATCGCTATTTTTTAGGAAAGCTGCCGCGAATTCAGGCATTTTAGGCCGCAACAATCTAGAAAAAGGCCCACAAAATCCTGGAGGGACTGAATAAGACAAGAAAGAGCTTTAATCAGCCTGAAGGGAATGAAAGTGTTTCCTGAATTTGTCAGCTGCGTTCATGTGTGTGTTCTGTGTGTGTTCTGTGTTCATGTGTGTGTTCTGTGTCTGTTCTGTGTGTGTGTTCTGTGTGTGTTCTGTGTGTTCATGTGTGTGTGTTTGTTCTCCCAGCGGATGGAGGGAATGCTGAGCGGCTTCCAGAGCGACCTGTCCTCCATCAGCAGTGAGATCCAGACGCTGCAGCAGCAGTCGGTCAGCATGAACGTCCGGCTGAAGAACCGGCAGGCGGTGCGCAGCCACCTCAGCCAGCTGGTGGATGAGCTGGTGGTGCCGGGAGCCATGATCTCGTAAGTGTTGACAGGTACGGTTGTTACGTGGTAAAGAGCGGAGTGTGTGTCTGACGCCTCGCTGTGCCGTCGCATGCAGCACCATCCTGGACAGTCCGGTGACGGAGCAGGAGTTTCTGGAGCAGCTCCACGAGCTCAACAACAAGATCAACTTCGCCAAAGAGCTGAGCTTCAGAGAGACGCTGGCCTGCTCCGACATCCAGGACATCGTCGACCGCCTCAAGCTCAAGGTGGGACGGAGTGGGGGGGGTCCAAATCCAGAATGCAGTTAAATAAAAAACCTCAGTGATGCTGAAAACATGAAATACTTGTCGACATGAAAGCGTCTGAACTTCTGTGACTCACCTCAGGCGGTTTCAAAGATCCGAGAGTTCATCCTGCAGAAGATCTACTCCTTCAGGAAGCCGATGACCAACTACCAGATCCCACAGAACACTCTGCTGAAGTACAGGTGAGCACACCTGTTCCAGAGATGCTTTAGGCCGGAGAGGAGAAGAAGAAGAAGATGAGTGATGAAGAGCAGCTTCTCCTCTTTGTTGAGGTTCTTTATGGGGGGGTCAAATAACAGAGATCATCTGGAGCTCAAACATTCACATCCTGAATGTTCAAACTTCGTTAACTGTCCTTCGTTTCGTCCGTCTGTAGGTTTTTCTATCAGTTCCTGCTGGCCAATGAGAGGACGGTGGCGAAGGAGATCAGAGACGAGTACGTGGACACGATGAGCAAGATTTACTACAGCTACTTCAAGTCGTACAGCGGGCGGCTGCTCAAGGTGCAGGTGGGTCGATTCAAGATGAATGAACTGAAACAGAGAAGCTGATCGGAGGTCAGTGAGTGCTGCTGCTTCGCTTACTGTGTTTACATGTGAGCTGATGTGTGTGTGTGTGTGTGTGTGTGTGTGTGTGTGTGTGTGTGTGCAGTACGAGGAAGTCGCAGACAAAGACGACCTGATGGGAGTTGAAGACACGGCAAAGAAAGGTATCCTTTAAACTGAGTGTGTGATCAGGTCATGTGACTCTCAGACTGACACAAACAGCATGAAGAAGATGCTTCAGGACGTTTCAGGTGAGACGTGATGCTCCTTGACTTCCTGCTGCAGGTTTCTTCTCCAAACCGTCTCTGAAGAGCAGGAACACCATCTTCACTCTGGGCCAGCGGGGGGCGATACTGAGCCCTGCAGAGCTGGAGGGGCCCATCCTGGTGCCGCACACGGCTCAGAGAGGAGACAGCAGGGTGAGACGTCACATGTAATCACACTGCACACGACCTGTCCAACCTGACACGCCCACCCCCTGACCTCCTGACCTTCTGACCCCCTGACCTCCTGACCTCCTGACCTCCTGACCTCCTGACCTTCTGACCTCCTGAGCCCCTGACCCCCTGAGCCAGGTTGCCTTTGGTCGCAGCTCCAAACGGTTAAAAAACTCATGCATGAGCTGGAACAGATCTGGTTTCATGTCTGAAGTTTGACGGTTTCGATTCATTGAACTCTGAACTTTCATCATCACTGCTTCCTGTTTCATCACAAACCTCTTTAATCGCCAGGCTGCGTCTCTGCTAACTCTGCTAACTCTGCTAACTTTAGCATCTGAGATGCCTCTGAAATGCTGCATTTGCTCTCAGCAAGAACACGAGTCTATGAACCGAGAAGTTTAGGCAAACAGAACCATGAAATCTACAGAAAAACCTGGCAGGGTTGATGAGGACGAAGGCGTGAACGTCTCATCACGTCGTCTCCATCTTCCAGCGATTTCTGAGCGAACTGATGCTCGTCTCTGACGTCTCGTCCCATGTGACCCCCCCCCCCCCCCCCCCGTCTCCTGCAGTATCCCTACGAGACGCTGTTCCGCAGTCAGCACTACGCTCTGCTGGACAACGGCTGCAGAGAGTACCTCTTCCTGTCCGACTTCTTCATGGTGGCAGGAAACTCCGCCCTCGACCTCTTCAACAGCATCATGGGAAAAACTCTCAGCATGTTCCTGGTATGAAGGCAGCTTCTCTGTTCGGTGAGAGTCTGTTTTACGGCGACACGACGTCACATGAACGTGTCCGTTTGTTCTCCGCAGAAGAGCATGTCCACCTACGTGTCCGACTGCTACGACAGCATCGCCGTCTTCCTGTGCATCCACATCATCCTCCGCTTCAGAGCCATCACCGCCAAGAGGAACATCCCCGCCCTCGACAAGTTAGTGTCGCATTGCACACTCATGACACACTCCTGTTGTTGGAGATAAACAGTCAGAAAAACAGTGAATGTTTCTTCATCACAGCTGAGTGTCTTTGAAAGCACCACGAAGGTTTTTAAAGTCCTGCAGATTTCAAATAATTTGTCTGTTTTAAACTTAAAACACAGGCAAACACGCAAATACAAGACCTGAAACTTGATTAAATGATGCATCCGTGTGTGTGTGTGTGTGTGTGTGTGTGTGTGTGTGTGCGTGTGTGTCAGATACTGGGAGGCAGTGCTGGAGCTGCTGTGGCCGAGGTTTGAACTGATCCTGGAGATGAACATCCACAGCATCAGAAACACTGACCCTCAGAAACTGGGAGTACTGGACACCAGACCGCACTATGTGGGTCTAAACACACACACACACACACACACACACACACACACACCCCCTTCATGTGAATGACAGCTGTGCACGTCACTGAAACGAGTGTGTGTTCACTGATTTCAGATCACTCGTCGTTACGCAGAGTTTTCGTCCGCCATCGTCAGCATCAACCAGACGTTTCCCAACGAGAGAACCAACACACTGCTGGGACAGCTGCAGGTGGTGGACACACACACTCACACACACACACACTCACACACACACTCACACACACACACACTCTCTCACACACACACACACACACACACACACACACATAATGGATATTGGCACTTCTGCCTCTGTTCTTTGTCTTAGTGTTGTAACTACAGTTCCCATAATGCTTTGTGACTTCCTGTCTCCTGTCATCAGGGTTACGGTCTGTTTGGTCACTGTGTCGTCCTCCTCATCACCTACAACATTCATTTCCACTTCCTGTTCTACGTCCTCTGGCTGCTGATTGGAGGACTGTCCACTCTGCGCATGGTGAGGACTACATTTCCCACGAGCCCCTGCTCTCCCTCAGCTGTGAGGTGACCCGGTCTGTGTTTGTCCTTCCAGGTCGCTGCTCTGCTGTCCCGCACCGTCGGTCAGACTCCTCGTCTGCTCCTCTGTGGGACTCTGTCTCTCCTGCACATGCTCTTCCTGCTCTACCTTCACTTCGCCTACCACAAGATCGTAGAAGGTCAGAGTCGTTCTATGACATCACTGTCTGAGGTCATGTGACTGCTGTCAGAGTGAGACTTCCTGTCTTTGTGCTTTTTAGGGCTGCTGGACTCTCTGGAAGGACCCAACATGGCTCCCATGCAGCGAGTGGCCCGAGACGTGGCTGTGCTGACGGTCAGCCCCACGGTGAGGAGCCTGGGGACCATGCTGAGGGCCTGATGAGGCCCCCCCTGCCGAGGGCCCCCCCTGAGGGCCAAACAGAGGAACGTCTCTTCCTGTCAGAAGCTTTGTGTCAAATATGATCAGTTTTCTCTCAGAACTCTTCTGTTGATGTTTGTACATTTTTTATTCCGTCCGTCATGTTTAGTTTTAGGGTTTTATTCGGTTTTTGTGTTCAGATGTATTTATAGTTTCTGTACAGAGACTCAAATAAACTCCATGGGTTTGAGTTATTGAGCGTTTGTTGCTGACGTCACAGAACAATGATGGCGGCTGACGGATTTATTTGAAAAAGAGAAAAAAATAAGAGCAAAGATTCTTTCTAACTGTTTTACAGATCAGAAAAAAGTCAAACTCACCAGAAAATGTTTCTTTCTTTATGTTTCTTTCTTTATGACAAAATGTGTTTTCAAACATCTTTGTTACTTGAATACTTTAAAAACGTTGCTGGTAAAAACTGTCGCAGTTCTTCCATCGCTGAGTTCAGATGCTTCAGTTTCGTACCGAACGATGGAGGTTTAGATGCTTTTGTCTCAAACTGCTGTTTTGAATTTTTCTGCTCGCAAGAAAATTTCAGCTAAAAGGAACAAAAACAGATTTTAAAACACGTAACCGGTTTGTTTGAACTGTTTTCTAATCATTTCCGACTGGACCTTTACTTTGAAAGGATTTAAAAATCACGAGCTTTTTTTACCTGCGCAAGGAACGTCAGGTAGCCCCCCCCCCTCACTCTCACACACTCACACACACACACACACACACACACACTACGTGGCCCTGAAGTTCGGCTCCGTTCTGCACCAATCAGAAGACAGCTGCGTTTTAAAAACCAGAGAAATGTTCGTGTGAAACCAACAACCTGCGAGACTGTGCGCGGGGCGAAACGGCAGCCTGGACACGTCAGCACGTACACGTCAGCACGCACACGTCAGCACGCAGAGCCTCGTTTGCATACAGCGCGGGAAACGGCGACGAGACGACGCGGGACTCGGAGCGGGAGACAGGAAGCAGGAAGCAGAAACAGAAACGGTCCGAAGATGAAGGTTTATTTCTGCGGGAGCATCCGCGGCGGCAGAGACGACGTGCACGTTTACCGGAGGATCATCCAGACGCTGCGGAAGCACGGGACCGTGCTGACCGAGCACGTGAGCAGCAGCGAGCTCACCGACCGAGGTCAGACACACACGGAATACACACTGAACACACACACGGAATACACACTGAACACACACACTGAATACACACCGAGTACACACACCAAATACACACAACTACAGACTGAATACACACACCGAATACAAACACACACACAACTACACACCGAGCTAAATACACAACTACACAATGAACTACACACACATCTACACACTGAATACACACCGAACACACACAACTACACACCGAGCTACACACACAACTGCACACTGAGCTACACGCACAACTACATGATGAACACACACACTGAACACACCGAGTACACACACTGAACTACACACACAACTACACACTAAATACACACCGAGTACACACACAACTACACGATGAACACACACTGAATACACACCGAGCTACACACCGATGACCCCGGACTGCACGGTGACGCGGCACGCGCCCTGAGGTCACATGAGGTCAGCTGAGGTCACATGACCCTGCAGCCAATCAGATCACTGAGTCACAGTCACTGTTGGTCGTGTTTCTGTCTGATGTTCATGTTTCTGATCATGTGACCTGCTGAGAGACTCGTGTGTGATGTCACTGAGCTGCTGTGCTGTGATTGGACAGGAGAGGATGCCACAGCGGCGGGAGACCGAGTCATTCACGACCGCGACATGGACTGGCTGCGACAGTCTGACGGTGACACTCCGATCACTCTATCGATTGATTATTGGGGGGGGTGGGGTTAAGCGGTGTCAGCAGGTGTGTGACCTTTGACCTCTGTGTGCTCAGTGATCGTGGCGGAGGTGACGCAGCCGTCTCTGGGGGTCGGCTACGAGCTCGGCCGAGCCGTGGACCTGAAGAAGAAAATCTTCTGTCTGTTCAGACCGTCGTCAGGACGCAGTGAGGACACTTCCTGTTTTACATGACCCCCCCCCCCCGATGGCGTCACATGGTCTCTCTCTCTCTCTCTCTCTGCAGGTCTCTCTGCCATGATTCGAGGCGCTGATGACGGCGAGCTGTTCGTGGTCAGAGATTACAGCGAGGACGAGGTGGAGAACGTTCTGGACGAGTTCTTCAAGAACCTGAAGAGCAGCTGAGCGGCGAGCGAAGAGCGGCGGCGAGCGTAGAGCGGCGGCGAGCGAAGAGCGGCGAGCGAAGAGCGGCGGCGGCTCGTGTTTTCTTTGTGACAGAAATGAAAAGTTTAAAAAGTTTAACTTCAGAATCTTTAGAAACAAGTTCAGCGTCAGTTTGATGAACAAACTTCAGTTTCCTGGATCTTAATCTTTTTCTCTCTGAGTTGATTCTTCCTGACTGATTAGAATTGAGATCATGTGACCAACAGGACAGAGTCTGATTGGACAGGAGACGATCGATACATTCAGGATTCAGTGTTGAATCAATGTGTGCGAGCAGATCAATAAAGTTCAATCAAAATGTCTCAATGTTTAAAATTTAAAAATGAACGTTTTCAATCAGCACAGCCTCATCTAGACCGAAGACTTTCAAAATAAAACGCCTCGTTGGTGCTTAAGTTCCTCTGGTTCTCTCAGAAGATCCCGAATGTTCCGTGTAGAAGTTTCATGTCCTGAAAAAAACACGAAGTCTGTGAGATGAAAATAAAAGAAACTCGAACAAATGATTTGTGTTTGTTTGTTTTAAAGGAGAGAAAGTTTTATTTTTGTAAACGTGCACAAACTGAAGTGGAGGACGAAGAACTGGTTCTCATGTTCTGGTTCAGGTTCAGTTCCTCAGGTGTCCAGCAGGTGGAAGCAAAGCTCAGAGAGCAGAGAGGCTCACACAGACACCGAGCTCACCTTCACAGGGGAGAAGAAGAAAAGCTTCATGTGGTTCTACAGAGAACCTCTGAGGCGCTGCAGGGATCGTGTTCTGGTCTGAAGGTTCCAACGTGACGACAGAAATGAAAACAAAGAACATAAGAACCTGCAGGTACCAAGAAGAACACTGAAGAACCATGAGAAACCCTGTGCTGTGTCATGTGGTGTAACACGACTAAAATAACAGAACCGGGGTAAAACTGGGAACCTGGAGGGTTCCTGACGGTTCCTGACAAACTGTTCACTCAGTGTGAGGAGCTCCATGAAAGAACCCAACAAATGTGGAACGAGGAGTCACCCAGATAACCCTAAAGAACAATGAACCTATGAGAACCCTGACGTGTAAAACTCAGCAGATGATCCCTGGAGAACGACTCCAGGACCCCCGACTGCTTGAAGTCAGAAGAACCCTGAATGAGCACTAAGGAACCTTTAGGAACCCTGAGGAACCCTGAGGAACCCTGATTAACCCTGCAGAGCCTCAGATATCTGAGACCCAGCAGGGTTCTTGGAGGTTTTTGATGGATCCAGACAGACTCTGATCTTTGGAGAACCGTCTGAACTTTCACTCAGGCGGCGAATGATGGTCAGTGTGACATCATCAGGAAGGGACGGCGCCCTCCGACCGACGGTCAGTGTGACATCATCAGGAAGGGACGGCGCCCTCCGACCGAGCAGCTGCGACGCCGAAGACGGAGGAGAGATTATTTATTCATCAGCTATAAATAATTCAAAGAGCAGGGCGATCAATATCAGCTGCTGCCAGGCAACAGGGGAGTCACACACACACTCACACACACACTCACACACACTCACACACGCTCGATTATCACACTGTTCATCAGCGTTAATGAAGCTGCTTCACCAACTGCTCAGCTGTGTGTGTGTGTGTGTGTGTTTGTCTCAGACTGATGATGACAGCCTTCATCAATATTTATGATGTCATTAGCAGCAGCTGATCAGGTGACAAACAGCTGATCAGGTGACAAACAGCTGATCTGAGAGCTGCTGCAGGAACAAACGTCAAAACACACAACTTTTGTTTTCTCCGAAACTTCCCACTGAGACGTTTTCTGTTTGTTTCGTCTTTCATGCTAAAGTTTGGTTTGCTAACATGTTTGGTCGAAGCTGCAGCCTGTTTGTACCTGTGGAGTTCACCTGCATTTCCCAGCATGCACTGGGCCTGAGGACCTTCCTGTCAGCAGGTTCTCATCAGTACTCCCCCACCCAAAAAAAAGACTGAGCTAAGTTTAAAATATTTATTTGCTTTTAAAATATACATCGGTTAACAAATTCAGAAAATAAAATCGTTAGTACAGTTTTAACAGTCTTTTTTGTAGTTTTTAATCATTTTTGTAGTTTTATTTTCCAACAGGAAGTGAAACAAACAATCAGAGCAGGAAAAAAACCCACCGAGACGATCCAAGGAACCGGAGACACAAGGAGAGAGAACAGGTCAGGTGACCCTGAAAGCACCACAGCCAGAGTCAGAGGTCAGCGACCTGCGGGGGGGCGGCAGCACCTGTGGGTGGAGAGCAAGGAGGCGGAGCTACAATCAGCTAAACGCCAAACATCCAACGGCCGTTCCTCAAGTCCTCTCCTGCTTCCACTACAGTTCTCAGTTTGTTGCAGAAGTTCCACATTTCATTTGTCCGCATGTGAGTCGACGTCCCAGATGAGGGACCCAGCCGGCCCCGGCAGCCCCGGCGGCCTCGGCGGCCCCGGCGGCCATGTTGGAGGTCCTCCACTCTCAGAAAGCTGTTTGTGTTTCAAGTCGCAGACAAACACATTTACTCCATCCAACTCATTTGAGTCCAGATAACATTAGCTTGTTAGCCAGCTAACCAGCACTTCTCAAAACAATTGGATTAGCACACAAAGTAACGCAAACAGTCGGCTAATGGTAACATGTTAGCATTAGCATTGGTGTCTCTTCTAAAAAGGACTGCAGTTAGCTAGTTAGCTAACAAATTATTCAGGTGTGTCACTTCCTGGTTGTTCCTCTACTTGATCAGATCATTGTGATTAAAATGAGTCTTCCTCTGATGAAAACTGTTAGATGCAACTGCGGTTATTTAAACGTTTGAGGTGAAATTAGCTGCTGAGTTCAGATGAATTAAAATAAACATGTTTGAACTAAACTGATCACAGCAGAAATCAACGTTCTGCTCATCGTACACTTTTCCATCAAACTGCGTTCTTTAAAGCTGTTGACATTAGCATTCCTGCAATAGTTAGTGTTAAAGGCTAATGTAGGACTTATTACAGTTTAGCATTAGCTCATTAGCTAACAGCTGATTACCAAAGAACTCTCTGGCATCAGACAGCAACGTTAGCGAGACCCAAATCAGATGTTGTTCAGTGCCATCTGCAGCTCAGATACAAGAACTCCTACAGCAAACTGCTCAGAGTGAAAGAGCAGCAGATTTACTTCGTAGTTTCTGACATTAAACTGCAACATGTTAGCTTTGAGCCTGATTCGTTTTCGGAAAACACATCTCACATGAGAAAAACTCAGCCAGCTTCATCTTTAACGTTACTGTTTGTTTGCAGAGGAGACAACCAGGTGGTGACAAACCAGCATCTTCAGAACGCTAACACAGCCGCTAACACAGCCAGCACAAGCGACTGTTAGCGGCTACCAGCTAAGGTTTGCTAATGATGCCTTCATGTCATGTAGCTTTGATAACAGATGGGAAAATATTTACTTTGATTACTTTTGAATGTTCAGATCACTAAACCATTCAGACTGTGGATCGTTAAAAATAATAAGAGCACATCTGATTGTTCAGGTCTGATTAAACTGAAGTTTTCAGAAAAACCTGACTTTCAGTGTTCATGTAAAGCCTGTCTACATTTCAGAAACTGTAAACTCCCACTGAACTTGAACACATCTGAAGTGACTTGAGGACAAATGAAAGTTCCCGGATCGACTCGAGGTTTAGAAAGAGAGAAGAGTTTAAGACGAGACAGTAATGTGTGAGAAACATTCAGACATCAGACTGAAGGTGAACAGACACTTTTCAGTGTGACGCCTCCACCCTCCTGATGCATGCTGGGACACGGAGCTGCAGGGAGCAAAAAGGCTGACTTCACTGACCCCGGATCAGCACAGAAACTGACTTCACTTGGTGTCTTCTTTTCCTTCCTGTATTTTTAATTCATCTTTTATTCTAAAATTAATAAACAGAAAAAAATTTAAAAACGGAATAAACGGATAACGAAGGTCAAACGTTTCCTGATTATTCACAGAGCGGTTTTTAACTCTAAACTAGCAGGAAGTTTGGACGAGAGTCGCAGATCTGTGGGGAAAGAAGGGAGGAGGAGAAAGAAGAAGAAGAAAACATTAAGAACATGTCAAGAAGAAGACAAGGAAGCTGAGGAGGAGAACAAAGGAGGAGATTAAAGGAGCAAAACATCAAAAAAGGAGGAGAAGAAACATGAAGGTTGCAAAAAGGAAGGCGGATGGAAAAGATGAGGAGAAAATAAAAGAGAAAGAAAAGAAAGGAAAAGTGTTGGAGGGCGACTTCGGCGAGTCGGCGTCTCCAATTATATTCATGAAGAAGAGTCATTAAAGTTGCACGAGTCCAGATGTAAAGTCTATTTATACCCAGAGAGCATCACAGAGACATACACACTCACACACACTCACACACACACACACACACACACTCAGAGACACTCACACACACACACACTCCCTCTTTCAATTCCGACTTCCTGCTCTCTCCTCCTGTCTCCTCAACATCTGATGACGCGTTTGAAATATTAAACACTCACATTTACCACACACACACACACACACACACACACACACACACACACAAACACACACACACACACACACACGTACACAAAGTATTAGCGACCCATTTCTGACGGTAATAAAACCTTAATAATTTAACAGCAGTCGCTCGTTCTGCTTATAATTACAGCCGAGAACGAAAAAACGTGTAGAAGCAGAAGAAGAAGAAGAGGAGGAGGAGGAGGAGAGGAGGAGAGGA
>JAPZDV010000003.1:25016584-25041659 GCA_029814665.1 Acanthurus lineatus | reverse complement strand
GGTTAGGGTTGGCTCCACAGTCTGCGGACGGTCAGACTCCTGCTCACGCTCTGATCCCATTTTAGTCCATTTTATTCTATTTCATTCTATTTTATTCTATTTTATTTCATCCTCTGCCTCCTGCTGCTCCGCCACACTTCAGCCACAAAGCCGCTCCTGAGTCCCATCGAGCCCTCTAGACTAGTTTTCCAAGAATTAGGTGATGTTCTGCAGTTTTTGGTTTTTGGGGGGGTCTTGTGTAAATCACAGTGTTCTATGTTTCTACCTGCCCCCCCGACTCAGTTGACTTCCGTTCACACAAAGCTCTTTCTCTTTGATTGAAACACTTTCTTTCTTTCTTTCTTTCTTTCTTTCTTTCTTTCTTTCTTTCTTTCTTTCTTTCTTTCTTTCTTTCCCGCAGCTTGTCAGGACAGTTTGTCTGCTGTCTCACTGCTCATTCAGGTTTGTTTTCCTCTTTGTGAAGCTTCAGGAGCTTCAGTAATGTTTGCAAACTGCAGGAGGTGTTTTCTGTGACCGGATCTCTGCCTGCACTCGAGCCTCTTCCTGATCTGTTAGACAGAATGAATAATAATAATCTGTTTCTTATAATCTGTGACACTTTAATGTGTGCAGCTGCATTTCCCCATGTGCTCTCTACTGGTGTCACAGCTCTAAAAACAGAGTGCTTTTCCTTCGCTAGTCTCTCTGTTTTTTCTTTATCTCTTCATACTTGGTGCTTTTATGGTTCTCCAACATTACATCGTTTATTCCACCACTTTATTCACAGGTTCACTCTTAAAGTCAGTTACAATGAAAGCACATTCTTCAATATTGCCATTTATTAAAAGCAGTTTAGCTTTTTGTTTTTGAAAAAATCCTGATTAGCTTGTTCAAGGCACAAATTGGTTTTATTTTTTATACATGCACATTGATGTTTATAGAGCGAAATGTGGGAAAATCAGATTATTTTTCAGGATGTTGGTCCGTTATCCTGCTCTTTACAGGAAAAACTCTGATTCTCTCCACTTTTCATTTCTTTTTTGAAAACTCTTACAGAGTTGAAAGGTTTTGAGCTTCATCAGGAGGCTCGCTGGCGGCGCAGTGTCGCCACTCTGACTGCAGGGGGCGGAAATGAGCGGACGTGTTTTCCTGTGAGCGAAGAAGAAGACGAAGAGTCCAACACATCGGTGCTGTCTGTTCAGTCTGCAGCGTTAAACTGTTCACTTTTCACCGTAAATGTCTGAATCTGATTCGGTTCACCGCCCGTTCGTGAAGTTATGATTCTTATTCGACCTGAACGTCGATGAACCGATGAGTTTTATCGCTGAACTCGCGGTGTTTTCCCGGTTAGCCACGAACCTCGGTAGCTAGCTCCGCTAGCCTCCTGCGTCAACGTTACTGTGCGCGCGCCGTTACGTGCGCTGCGGCGGTGAGCGGATGGGACCCACGCGGGGCCGACCCCCCCCCGGACTCCCGGGCGAAGACGGACCTCCGTTCGATTTGGGTCCGCCGGGGAGCTGGGGCCCTCCGCCACCGGAAGGCTGGGGTCCCCCTCTGCCGGAGGACTGGGGCCCTCTACCGCCCGAGGAATGGGGCCCGCCGCCCCCTGGGGGCTGGGGCCCGCTGCCACCCAGAGGGTGGGGTCCTCCGCCACCTGGGGGGTGGGGGCCTCCTCCACCTGAAGGATGGGGACCGAGGGGGCCTCCTCCGCCCAGTGGCTGGGGCCCTCCGTCACCTGGGGCATGGGGGCCTCCTCCACCTGAAGGATGGGGGTCGAGGGGGCCTCCATCACACGACTGGGGACCAAGAGGACCCCCGCCACCAGGCTGGGGACCTCACCCTGACGACTGGCTGCCCCCCCCAGATGGCTGGAGACCTCCCCCCCACCCCGACGACTGGAGACCTCCTCACCCCGACGACTGGAGACCCCCCCACCCTGACGACTGGAGGCTTCACCCAGAAGACTGGAGACCTCGTCCAGAAGACTGGGGCCCCCCCGCCTGGGGTCCAGAGGGTCTGCCTGAGCCGTGGGGACCCGAACCAGTCCCCCCCGGACCTGTACCGCCCCCCCCGGTCGGGATTCCTCCTCCAGACTCTGCAGCCTACGGACCGGTGCCCGTGCCCCCCGTCCCCCCTCCAGCCTGTGTCCCCCCCCTGGGGTTCCCGGGCTACGCCCCCCCTGGCTGGACGGGAGAGGTGAGACGTTTCAGCAGCCGCCAATCAAATCACTGTCTTTCTGACATCAGGGGGGGTTTACCTGTCTCACCTGCTTCTCTGCCTGTCTGTCTGTCTGTCTGTCTGTCTGTCTGTCTGTCTGTCTGTCTGTCTGCCTGCCTGTCTGCCTGCCTGTCTGCCTGTCTGTCTGTCTGTCTCTCTGCGTTCAGCCTGTTGCAGAGGAGGTGATGCCCAACCCCCCCCCGGATCAGCCTGAGTGGGTGAGTTCAGACCTTCAAACCTTTGAGGTTCAGACTGCTGGAATACGAGTGCTGCTCTCAGATCAGAGCCACAGAGTGAGAAGGCGTCTCGGGTTAGGGTTGCCGACACAGATTATCGTGACAGATTATCGAAGTCTGAAGAAGTTCTGCATCATAAATAATCATAATATCAATAAACATTAACACAAAAACGCAGACATTCAGATTCATTTTGCTCATCGTGTGTTTTGTTTCTTTCTGGAAAAGTGAGTCGCACTGAAAAACTTCGAGTCTATAGCTGAACTGTAGAAACAGAACCTTCACTGGTGTTACGGCACAGCAGCGCCACCTACTGTTATATAGTGAGAACAGAAAGTAGCAGAAACTGTTTGATGCCTTCTGTTATTAACTCAGTGTTATCACTTTCAGAATTCAAAACAGTCTAAATATTTAAATATCACAGTCGTCTGCAGCACTCGTTGAGCTGACACATAATCTGAAAGGGTCGTAGGAAGTCTGGATTTACCTGCTGGACAGGTGGAGTTTAGTGTACAGGTGAAGAAGCAGGAACATGAACCCTGTGGAGCTCGTTCGCTGTAAACGCTGAACTTTAACGGATCAGTTCGGACTGAAGCAAGTGAAGCTGAATTGACTCTTTTATTTCTGCCACATTGCAGGTGAAGAGAGTTGAAATGATCAATAAATGATAAAATAATGTGATTATAAAGTGATAAAGATGATCGGAAGTCTGAGTTTTTGTCTTTAAGCTTCAGGTTTTATCTCATTTTGTGTTTCAGCAGCTTGTTTTCTGTCGTTTGCTCCATGTTTCAGATTAAGGCGCTGATTTCAGCTCCATCGACGGACTCGACTCCAGCTGAGACCAAAACAGCTGCAGAGGATCCAGCTGTTACCACGACGCCTGCTGCTGAACCGCCCCCGGCCCCCCCCAAACCCAAACCTGAGCCCAGCGCCGCCAAAGCTCTCGGCCTGCTGGGAAAACGCATGTTTGATAAGTGAGTCTCCACAAACGGTCACTGACACGTCTGACGCAGTCGTCTGTGGCGAGTGTGATGTCACTTCCTGTAGCTTCTGTCTGAGCAGCGTGTGTTTGTGTCCTCAGGCCTCCCCCAGGAAGGTCGACAGGGATCATCTCGTTTGTCGGGGTAAGGATGCAGACGTTGCCATGTGACTGATGATGTCACACCTGTTTGGTTACCTGCTCTCTGGTTGGTTTTTTGTGGTTAATCAGTGAGATCACGTGACCTCAGGACGTGTGCAGGCTTCTTTACGCTTTAGCTCGTTTCCTCGTCATCACGTCTTAGATACCTGTGAAGTTTCCCAAACTCTGTCTTTCAGCTCCTCTTGGATGTTGAGTTTTTCATTTATTTTACTTTTTCAGAGCTGATTCCTTCAGCAGCAAACGTTTGAAAGCTGCTTTAGCTGATTGGTTTTGCAGAAACAGGTGGTGAGTGCAGCGTTTACAGATCTGCTCAGGTGATCTGACGAACGTCAGCAAACAGCCTGCTTCTGTTTGACCAATCAGCTGTTCCGGCTGCTTTCTGAAGCCAGGAACTGAACCGAGTCACCGAGCCGACCGGCAGCTGAACAACCCGCGTTCCTGACATGATTTAATGTGCTACACGCTCACAGTCTGTTCGTTTGCAGCTCAAACACGATAATCAGCTCATGTTAGAAGTAAAAGATCCACATCCGGATCAATAATCACTCGTCCTTGTGTCTGTGATCGTCAGCCGACCTTCGGCACAATCGAGAGGGAGGATCTGGAGAAGTACATGTTCAGCTTCGACGCCTTCTTTGGAAACCCCAAAGCCATGACGCCCGGGGTCAGAGTTCACTTCACCGCCTGCAAGGAGAAGGTGAGACACGAGCAGAGAGCAAACCTGACGGGAAGCTTCCTGTGACGTGTAATCGCTTACAGCTCACCAGTTACCCTGCTGACATGTAATAAGGAATGTAACTGTTTTCATACTTCAGTAATGTAACTTATTACAGCTGATGAAGGCCTTGTGTTTTCAGTCGTCCATCTGTCCGTCCCATTGTTGTGAACGATTTGAGGGAATGTTTTTTAATTTGAGCTCAAAAAGTTCAGGTGAACTCACTGATTAACTGCTGAGAATTTAAAGGTCAAAGTTCACTTTGATCTCATGAAGAAAAAAGCAAAACTCAAAGAGTCAAAAGCTAAAATCAAAAGTTAAACACTGATGTCTGATAGAAGAAAGGGATGAGATTTTATGTCCAAACTGAATGAATGAATGAAACTGGACGTGAACTGAAACTTTATGGTTCTAACAGTCATGAAACTCCAGTCTGATTCCAGATTAAATTTATTGTTAAATTTCACTCAGAAGACTTTTTGTCCAAAGATCATCTCCAAAAGATGAAAGTTGATCTAAAGTTGATCTCTTCTTCTTCTTCCTGTTGAATCCAAGTGTTTCGCTGCTTAAATGTTCTTCACAAACGTCACTTTCACTGAGTTTAAGAGCTTGAATCTGCAACAGATGCTCCTTTTTTCAGTGTGTTGATGTGATGTTTGTGTTTCTGGGCAGAATAATCTGATAGCGACGGATGTGAAAGTGGCTCCAGGTGGAACCGAGAACGTGGACACGGAGATCTACGAGGCGGTGGTCAGTCAGCCCATCGCGGAGCCTCGGGTCAGTTCACACACTTTAACCTTTAACCCCTCGCCGTCGCTCCTGCTTCCTGTCAACGACTCCGTCTGTTTCCGCCGGTCTGCAGCCAGGCGAGCGTCAGTACCCGGGTCAGGTGTACGTGAACATCGGGCCGCTGAGGACCAACCTGACGTTCGACAGGAAAGACAGCACGGTGACGCTGCTGAAGAACGACCAGGTGCTCATCAACCTGCTGACCGACATCGTCACCGAGAAGAGGAGAGCCACCAACATCAAACCCAAAATCCCTTCCACCTTCGGCCACACGAAGGAGAGCAGGGAGCAGGTCAGAGCTGTTCGCATCACGCTTGTTGTCAGGGTAACAGTGATCCTTCGGGATAACACGGGTTCTGTTCTGCCGCCGCAGGGAGTCATCATCAGCCTGAAGGACAGCGAAGGCGTCATCAGGTCGGACAAACACGGTGAGCTCTGCTTCGACGTTAAAGAGAACTTCAGTGACGTCGAGTTCACCGCTGAGGACATCAATGAGGAGGTCGAGTTCACCGTTGTCATGGTGAGGATGTCGCTGAGGGGCGGGGCTTATTTTGTACTTCTCAAGCCGTTTTACAGTCTTTGCTTTATGCTGAAATTAAGCCTTCAGAGTTCAGCAGCTGAACAGATCTGAAACATCAATATCTTTTTGTTTGTCCTCAGCTCAGAGCGGGCAAACGGGCGATCAGGATTCAACGAGTCAAAGAGCCCCTCCTCTTGACCCTCTGCTCCGCCACCACGGCTGTCGCCGCCGCCGCCGCCGAGGAGGTGGAAACCCCAACAATGGAAGGTGAATCTGACAGCGAGTCTTCCAAGTCACTCAGAGGAAAGGCGAAGCTGGAGCCGGGGCCCAACATGAAGCTGGACACTGAACTGTACGAGGGCATCGTCAGCCAGCCGATCATCGAGCCGACGGTGAGCGAGCCGACCAGAGCGACGTGACATGTTTGCATTCTGCCGGCTCCACCTGTCAGCTCAGTTAGCTAAAGTACCCAGTGAACAGCTAAAGAGCCTCCAGTGTCTGATGTGATGAATGTAAACACAAACAAGGGTGAACGAGGGCGTCCCGGTTTTCAGCTGATCCTGATGTTTAAACAGCGTCTGTCTCTCTGCTCGTTTCAGCCCCACATGCAGGGTTACCCGGGTCAGATCCACGCCAACATCGGCCCCGTCAAGACCAACGTGACCTTTGACCACAGGGACTGCGGCGTCACGCTGCTGAAGAACGACCACGTCTTGATCAACCTGCTTGTTGACATGGTGACCGGGAAGAGGAGAGCGGCCAACATCAAGCCCAAAATCCCCTTCACCTTCAGCTACACCAAAGAGAAGCGAGAGCTGGTAACACACCTGTTTGCTGAGCGTCCATCACGTGACCTGGCGTCCTCTGAGGGCCCTCAGGTGTCGGCGCAGTCGGAGTCTCTTCAGGTTTTGTTCTGGTTCTGTGTTTCAGGGCATCATCACCTGTCTGGGAGCTGAGGAGGGCATCATCAACTCTGACGAGCACGGCGAGCTGCCTTTCGACATCTGTGAAAACTTCAACGAGACAGAGTTCAACGCCACGGACATCCATCAGGAGGTGCAGTTCACGGTCGCCATGGTGAGTGACAGGGAGGGAACCAAAGGGGAACAGGAAGTGAGCGAGTCTCATATCCTGATGCCTTTGCTTTGTTTCCGCAGGTCAAATCAAAGAAGAGAGCGATCAGATTAATGAGGACAAAGAGGGTTGAGGACAAAATCCTGGAGGAGCAGAAAAGACGAGAGGAGGAGGACAAGAAGAAGAAACGAGAGGAGGAGGAGAGGAAGAAACAGGAGGAGGAGGAAAAAGACGTGGAGAGGAGAAAGAAGGAGGAGGTGGCAGCAGCGCTGGCAGCAGCCAAATGCAAAGTGAGACAACATCAATAATGAGATTATACTCATGTTTCATTGACAAACTGATTTTGGTTTCTTTAAGTTTTCTGTTTGGTTTTAAGCTCCGTTGAACATTCAGCGTCACTGCTAACCTTCTCTGCTCAGCTCTGATTGGCTGTGACTCTCTCACCTGCACTCACATCGTCTGTTCCTCATGTGGCTGCACGTCGTCACACAGCTCCGCCTTTCTATTTGGTTTCTGCATGTTTTGATGCGTGTGAGGAAGAAAATGTTTTCACATGAGTGTCGTCAGATCAGAGCAGAGTGAGACGAGCCAAGCTGAGCCGAGCTGAGCCGAACCAGTTTAAGCTCAGACGACTTTGGTGTTAAGTTTTAGCTTAAATTTAAATTTTCAACACTGAACAACAAAACAACAACACCCTCAGAAGTTTCCCCAAATGTTCTCGAAGATCAAGTCCAGTTTTCACATTTGTCCCCTTTGACAGTTGATGTAATTTTTCCTCCACGTGACTCACCTGAAACACCCTGAAACAAACTGTTCCAGTGAAGTTTTTGTCGAAGTGTTTCTCACTGCTTGCTGGCTTCCTGTCTTCCTGCAGTGGACACCACTGGGCTTCAAAATGAGAGACCCAGACACTCTGGACGACATCAGCAAAGAGAGGTTTCAAGGTACCATCCTCAAGGCCATTTCCAAAATCACAAGAAAGATCAAAAAGGAGCTGGGAGAGGAAGGAGGCGCAAGAGAAGGAGGTGCTGAGGGCAGATCAACTCTCCTTAGACTGGTAAAAAAACAATACTGTAAAAATCCTGAAATATCCTGGAAAAGTTTGGAGTTTGTCATCTGTCTGCAAGCCCCTCAAAAATAAAAATACAGATATTGTATCCATAAATTGTGTTTGAATATTTTATCAGGATGAAATCAAAGAGGAGAAAGTGGATGAAGATGAGATGAAAGAGGTGGAGGAAAAGCTGGGGATTAAAAAGGAGGATGAGGAGGTGAAGAATCAGTCTGCCAAAGCTGAAGGTGGAGCCGTGGCGGGAGGCGGAGCCAAACTGGACCCTCAGATAGGTCGGCTGGTGATGACCATCGATGGTCAACAGAAACAGCTTCCATTCGGTCCCAACGACCTGCTGACCACCGCCACCATGTTGGATGGAGACAAGGTGAGAAATCATGTGACGTCACAAAACTGTTTATTCCTCCAGGAGGAAGTTCTGCGTTTGTGTTCAGACAGACTGTTGGTATGATTTTCAAACGCAGCCATCTAACTCATAATGAACCTGCACCATCCAGCCACACTGAGAGGCTTCGACTGAGCCACAAAACACAACAGTGAGCAGCACAAATGTGTGGCAACCAGTGCCAGCAAGAACCCACGAAAGAAAGGCCGTCATTTCCAATTTAAGTCCTGCCAGAGCTGTGCAGAGAATAACTGCATATGAGAATCAGCGTTGTAGATTAGACAGTCAGGCTGCAATGACTCCTGATTTGTAGTTTTTATCCTGGTGGATTTTTAGGAAGGTTTGAATGAATAACTTCCACTGAGACTGCAGCACAAAGGGAAACAAGATAAACATTACAGATGTGGTTTCCCTTTTCAGTCAGCAGCCTTTTCTGCACTGAAAGAACCAACAGATTTTTATTTCCTGACCCTGAGTTGTGTTTGACCTGTAAGGTGCGTTTCAACATCGCCACACATCGAGAGACCAAGGAGGAACGAGCGACCTACGTGGAAATTCTCCCCGACTCCTTTGAGGAGTCCACCGAACAGCGTCGACATGTGAGACTTTTAATGACTTTGTTTGAGTCAAAGCATCAGTGTGAATCTCATACTAAGTGTTTTTAATGTTTGGGTGTGTGATGTTCTCTAACCAGGGAATCGTGATCGAGTTCTCCGACGACTCCGGCCTCATCAAGTGCACTCAGAACCCGCAGCTCTTCTTCCACATGTCAGAGGTGATCGAGAAGAAGAAACTGGAGCTCAACGAAAAGGTTGAATTCAGTGTCGTGCCGGTGAGTCCTCCTCATCCTCATCCTCCTCGTCTTCCTCATGTCCACATTAACCTTTCCACAAGAGTTGGAGTTAAATAGAAACATGGCAAACGTAACTATCGTTGGCTTTAAGCAGTTTCAAACAGCAGAAAGCAAGAACTTCATTCAGATGGTCATCAGTGTTTTTCTCAGATAGTCTCCAAACACTAAAAACTGGTTGTAACTATCAGGTGTCTCTGGTTTAAAGCTGTATTGTATTTTAAACATATCTGAGTGGAACATGTCTGCTGTTTTTCACCCAGCATGAAACAGCAGAGGGGGGGAACCAGGCCATCAGGATAAAACGCTACACCGAGAGTGTTTTCCTCCCTGTTCGTAAGCTGGGAAGCGTCGGGGCAAACAAAGGAAAGGTGAGGAGGGTTTATGTTTGAACTGTTTCTGTGCAAACATGTTTGTGCTACATGAACTCAGCATCCATGTCTATTTAGTGAGAGATGATGAAAATAAAATAATGTTCCAAGAATGTAATTTAAAGCTGTGCTTAGCTTTAATCTTAATTTTGGTTTTTTTTGTTTTTCTCATTGGTAGATGACCATCAAGCTGACGAAAGCCTCAGAGGACAACGAGTGAGTTTTAATAGAAGTTATTATCTTAAAGAGTCATAAAAACAAGGCAACTGGACTAAGTTGAGTTTTTGGGAAGACGTTTCACTTAGTCCAGTTGCCTTGTTTTTATGACTCTTTAAGATAATCATGACCTGGATGACTGAGAATCTACACAGACAATAGAAGTTATTGATAATATGTTGGAACACGGTTAGTGTTTACTAAAATGCAGTGTGAGAATAGAGGAGGTCTGCTAGAATAATCACTAGGTGACGTTTAACCTGTCGGCTCTGAGTATAAGAGCTACTGCACTGTAGCATCTAGTAGGATTAACATAAAATCAGATTTTTGCTACAGGACTCACTTAAGAATTCCTGATTATGTACTTATTGTGATTTCTGTGTAGAAATTGGAGGAAAAACGCGAAATCAATCTGAATGTATGATAAAGGGAGAACAGAAGAAAATGAAATTTCTTAAGAGGCGCTGTATTATATACACAATATTGTAATTTGTGTGTTATTGACCAAATATCAGTAACTTATTTTCATAATATCACTGTCATCAGTAGCAGTTAGCATCCTGTGCATCCACACAGCATGTAGAGACAATCACATCTCGTAAAATTCTTATTTCTGCCATTTCAGGAGAGCAAAAACAGAGACAAATAAGTTGAAGGCTGTGGTGAAAAATCTTAGATCTCAAGACAGCAAGACCAGTGCCGACAGACGAGATTACAGTTCCACACGTAGATGCAGCCGGAGCCGGAGCCGGAGCAGGAGTCAGAGCCGGAGCAGGGCCAGGAGCAGGAGCAAAAGCAGGAGCAGGAGTCCGCCCAGAGACCAGTTTGGACGCATCATGAAGAAGAGACGCAGTGCCAGTGTCGACCGAGACCGTAAAAGCAGCAGGTACAGACGAAGCCGAAGCAGAGAGAGGTCAAACAGGCGCAGCAGAAGTCGCAGTCGAAGCCGAAGCTCCAGCAGGAGTCGCAGCAGGAGCAGGGAGAGAAGCAAGGACAGGGCTGGCAAGAGGAGGAGCAAAACCAGCAAGGAGCAGGAAGAGAGTTACAAGAGGAGGAGGGAGCTGAGTCCTCCTCCGAGACGTGTAGGAGTCATGGACGATGAGCTGGCAAGGAAAAAGCGGGAGCTGGAGGAGCTGAACGAGATGATTGCCTACAAGAAGTCGCTGGTGGACATAGACCCTGGACAGAGGACTTGCATAGACTACGACCACGGCAGGATTGCCGTCCCACTGACTGATTACAAACCAATGCGGTCCATCTTGAAAAAACGAGCAGAGGGACCTGAGTATCATCCTCGACTTTCTCAACTTTATGATGATCCGTATTACGACCGGCCGTACAGTCCTTACCAAGATCGACGGTATGGTGACCGCTACGGTGATCCATACGCCACCCGCTCTTACAGTGACCGTCCCTATGGTGACCGCCCCTATGCTGACCACCCTTATGGTGACCACCCCTATGAACATCGTCTCTATGGTGGCCCTCCACATGCCAGCCAGGGTTACACCGATCGCTACGACGTGTACGATGAACCTTATGATGATCACTACTATGAATCAGCTTATGCAGATCGACGATATGATGATCCATATCGTCCTGTCAAGCGGAGCCAGTCTCCAGAACCCCGTGGTTCCTCACCACCTCCTTCTAGCCAAGTGCCTGCTACCTCCACCCAATCTCCCTTGAAACAAATAGTATCTTCCCAACCCCCTTTCAGGCCTCCTTCTCCAACAGAACCACCTCCTAGAAGCCCCTCCCCTAAACTGCAAAACACAACACCCCGCCAGTCGCCTCCAGCTGAGAAACCTCCCCTCGATCGCTTCCTTGATATGCTGAACAAGAAGGTGGATGCCGAAAAGAGAATGGAACCCATTTTTGTACATGATGACCTTTTGCCTCATGAGCGGGCACTTCAAGATGGCAAGGGTTTTTCTCGGATCGTGGGATTGGCTCAAGAGCGACCCAGCAGCAGCAGTCTAGCGCTACAAGAAGAAAAGAACCAACTAAGCCCGAAACGGTCCTCAGCAGAGAGAACAAGTGAGGCACCAAAGAGCAAGACAGAACCCTATGACAAGATCCAGAGTCTGCTCCGCACTATCGGCCTGAAGCTGAGCACAGGCGATGTGTCCAAGCTGGCAAGCAGAGCCCAAGACCAAATCTATAGCCCGAAGTCCTCATCCACAGAAAGGGAGACTTTGTCATCCCCAAGAGAAGAGCCACGAATGGGTAGAACGGGCTCTGTTGAGTCGGATCACATTCACTCCCCCTCCCCTGCCAGGTCCTCCAGTCTGGAGCCATTCGTTGGACACAAAGCTGTCTCAGAATACGAGGGATTTCTGGATCAGCAGGAGTTGGAGGCACTTAAGAAGGCGCAGCAACTGCAGAGTCTTACCAAGACAATAGGGAGCACACCATCCACCACTCCCTCTGTGAAACCTCCCCCTGGGCCTCCATCTGCTCATTACCAGCATCCATGCCCCCCAGTCAGCTGGCCTCTTGGAGTCACCAGCCAGATTCCCTCGACACAGGGCACCACAGCCGTTGGCATGGGGACTCAGGCCCCCTCTGCAGCTGTTCAGTCATCCCAAAGATCACCCTCTGCCTCTCCTTCTGGGCCTTCTACACAGCGTCTTGGACAAACTCCTCCAGGGCCGCCTCCTGGACCCCCACCCCGTCGTCCTCCTGGACCTCCACCACGGCGACCTGGACAACCTCCTTTCACATCATCTTCCAGTCAGGGAGTCTTTTCTTTTATTGGCCAGCCTTCTGCAGCTTTGCAAACTCTAACCACTACAGCAGTAACACCAATACCACCATCTTCCATCCCAACCACATCAAGTCCAACAAGCGAGGATCAGTCAACGATCTCCACAACAGTTGCCAGATGCCTGAAGGTGATTGAGACTGTAAAATCTCTGGCTGTGCAGCCATCTGCCAAACCAGTCAAAACAGTCCAGTTCAATTTACCCCTGGAGTCTCATTCAGCCTGTCCTGAGACCTCAGCAGAGACCGACGATGACATAAAGACCAAGCAGAAGGAGAAGGTATGATCACCAGAGGTACCACATTGTCCAGATCAAAGTAAAGTAAAAGTAGCATGCACTGCTAAATTTTGTAGAAAAGACTGGTGAATTGAATCAATTGGATACGAATGGTTTTGATCATTAATTACATCAGTGTCTTGTTGATTTGCTGACCATAAGAAATTTAAAAAAAAATCCATCTTTTCTTTTGAGCATTTGGTTGAGGATTTATATTTGCTGTCAGTAATCCAAGTTTTTTTTGTTGTGGTTTTTATGTTTATGTTGTAGCTGGATTTGTACAACCAGAGGATTTTGGAAAAGAGGGAGCAGAGGTACAAGGAGATGCTGGCCCACAAGACGGGAGAGAAGAAGAAGGATGGCACACTGATTTCCCCAGGTATCAGACTTATGTAATCACATATTTATCAGAATTCCATCTTAAAATCACAGGGATTTGTAAGTTAAACATTCAGGAAGGTTATCATCTTAGCATGCTAGTTCGTCAAACATGTATAATTTTTTTAGTCAACACTAAATAGCTGCATGCTATTTGTTTCTTGTAAGATTAAAGGCAAAAGATATTTTTTCGTCTGTTTAACTAGACAAATGCTTTGAGCAGGTTAAAATAGATTTCTTTCTCCCAGACAGTTAGCAAGGTTTTGGTGAAAAAAAAACAGAAATAGACATCTCCTATCGCGTTGTTATGGTGTTTTTTTTTGCGTGTGTGTGTGTGTAATAGAGATCGCATTTTTAGCAAAAGTTCTGTCCTGGAAGCGACCTCGCTAGTATTCATTCTTCCAGTGACTATTGAGCTCCTCCGGTTGGACCGAAATGTGTTTGGAGCTGCATTCAGCTGTGGCCAAACTTTGCACATAGATAACGTTAAACCTCGACAGGAAGCCGTTAGTCTGTCTTTAAAAAGTTTCCAAGATGTCTTAAGTGCATTGCAGTGCTACAAAGGTCAGTCGCTCTTCCAACACACACTTAGCCGAGCCAAGGGGTTCGTCCCAGCAATCAAGACAAGACGCCAGCTGCAGTCTCAACTCCACAAAGTAATATCTTTTTTATCTTCATATAGTGACTTTTGATATCTAGTTTTAAAAGAGCATTTTAGTCCAGAACACAGCTTAGTCACATGATATCATGACAGGTAAAGTCAGACTTGTCTTTACTGTAGGTGTTGGTCGAAATTCCCAAATACCAAAGCTGATACGATGCCTGAGGTCAGACCAACACTGCTAATGTTTTCTTGACTTTGTTGACACAATTTGGTCAGTACCATAAAATGACTTTGTGTGATACCCAGCCATACTAATTAGCTAGACTAGTATTTATAGTGATACTTTCAGGAAAGGTAGTTTTGCTAGGCTCAGGTATACTGTTTCCTGCTTAGATACTGTTACACTCAGTATTCACTCAGCAAGTACGGCTTTGCACTTCTTCGAAGTTCATCCCTCATCAAATTAAGTGTCATACATTACCCATAGAACTGCACTGAGGTAGCTGGTACCATGTAGAGTTTGTACAAACTACAAGGTGGAGACTACCATTAACCAAAATAAGTACAGCAACCTTTTAATGAGACAACTTTTTTAAGTCTTATTCATGAACTCAAGTCCACTTACTGAAAACAAACTAAACAAATCCAAGCCATGTTTGTGAAAAGCCTTTCGAGTCTTTTACTAAGCACTAAACTCCTCAGAGCATAACTGCATAACTTAGAACAGCTTTCCTTCCATATTTGATATTATGCATTAATGTAGGTTTCCTATTTCAAGTTAGTCAAATTCTCCAGATGTTTCATCTTTGTTACGTGCAGAATGAAGTTTTTCAAGTCTTTCAACAATGTCTAATTGAGGGTAAGTCAAGTCTGCTCAGTCCTGTTTGCATCATGCTGAATGAAGTGTTACCAAGAAAAATGAGAACTGCTCAGGATATTCAGAAGATTACTGAGCTCAACAGAGCATTCCTAATTTATTTTAAATGAAAGGAGTTATTATTTTACAAGTTAAGGTAGTATATTTAGGTGAGTCTGTCAGCCAGGTAATATTCTGCTAAAAGTAAAGAGCAAGCACTGCTAACAAACCATTCAAGCCAATGACACGTTATTTCATGTTGTGTCTACCCCAGAGTTATTATGCCACTGATGATCAGAAAGTTTTAATAGAATGTTTTGATCACTAACTCAGCAGTTTAAGAAATTAAACATCATATCAGGCTGAGATCCTTAATTTTAACTGTATAAATGTAAAGCTAATTGCTACAATACAATGCAGGACATTTGTATCTTAAATCAGTGGCACTATTTCATTATGTCAGCTGTAGTTAAGGAAGTGCTTTCAGATCTTTCTTACAAAATTTTAAGAAGGGTTGTTGTGCACCAAGTCACCAATATGATTCATGTAAATCCATGTTAGAAGTTTGATATTAACAGAATGTGAATGAGGTCAGGACTGAAGTACAGAGGTAAGGATGGCATGTTTGCAGAAATGGCCACATCACAAGACTTTCTGAATTTCAGACAGTTTATTTGGTACATTTTTGTCCAACAGGTTTTACCAACCAGAGCTGGTAAAGTAGTTAGTCTATTTAATCTTTGCAACCAGTGTTCGCTCAGGAAGCTGCGCAACAAGAGTTTTTACCATCATGAAGACGTCATCAGTCAAATGTCGTTATCTTTAACAGTGTCTGACGCGATTTATCAGCAGTCCATCATTAACACAGTAAGTGGTCACCTCTATATCTAAGATTGAGAAATACTATAATACTTTTTTTTTAGTGTGGCTTTTTTTTAGGAACGTGAACGTACTGTACATACGATTTTGTTGAAACTAAATTTTTAAATTTGAATAAGATATATCAACTGTACTTCTGTAATATCTAAACATAATAACTGTGAATGAGGACTTTTTGAATTCCTGGATTTGAACACCCTGTCCTCTCAAACTGAAACTATTGCTAGCTCCGGATGCTAACAAAGAGAGCCTTTACCACAGGGGTTGTGTACACATGGTCATCGCGATTACTCAATGAAATTATATTCCATAATTATCGTCACGAAAATAGTTTAAGTAGTAATACGCAGCATCTTGTCCCAGCTAATTTTTATTACTTTCAGCCTAGCCTACCAAGTGTATGACGTTAATATCTGAAGCTAGTTAACTTTACTTGGAACTGAGACCTTTTGGATTCTGGGCTATCAGTCTTTTTCGTGCCAATTCGTGAAACTATCTACATTAGCTCAGGAAGCTAATGTAGAGATCTTATATCGTAACTTAGGAGTCGGTTGCTGGTGATCTGTCATCAGTACGGTAAGTAAATTTATCCCTAGCATCAATGACATGACTTTTGAATATCATGGTAGTTATTCTTAATCACTATTTTGAGGTAAACGAAAAAACTTTCATCAGCTACATTTAACCGCTTTTTAATAAACAAAGAAACTCCAGTAGGGCATTTCACCATCACATCAGTATTTTTAAGCAGAACTCACCATTCTGGGCTTTGAACTTGCCTGTCCTTTCAGTGTGTGAAATTCCTGTTAGCTCAGGGAGCTAACGTGGAGAGCGTCTAGCATTATTTAGTGGTTTCCAGTTAGGTATGATTATCTCTGGTGGTTCATCATCAATGTTAATGTTTAGTGAAATTGAGACTTAAATGAGACTTTAATGTTAGTCAAGGATTCAGGCACTACAGCATTGCTGGTAACATCTGAGGGTCTTAGCAAGCTTATTGTTTCCATTCCAAAGTGTTTAGATATAATACAGTTTAAGATGCTAACACATTTTTGAAGTCCTGTCAAGGCTCAAGGGCTCTTAAAATAGGACTTATGTTTGTGGTCTCTTTGTTTGCTTGTTTTTTGGTTTTGTTCTGACTTTGATCAACAGAAACACTTATCACGTATGATGATATTTGAACACTTCTGCTGTTCTATCACCGAACATCCATAGGCTATCTGTCACGTATGCGCATTTAAACCCACCGTGATCTCACAGCGAGTCTCAACTTTGCCTTTAAACATGCTGCTCAGGTAACTTCTGCTCACAAACTGCAGCCCTGTGACCTTCATACTAGTTTAGATCAGATTGCCCTAGACTAAAGTGGGACTGATGAGGTCCAGTATGGAATTAGGGAACAGAATTAGAAAACAGAAAATATCTTTAAATTCCCGTAGAGAAGGATGGGAGATCATTCTTAAAATTTGACAGAAAAATAGGCCATTTTATCAACTTTTTAAATACTACCCATCCATCGGCCTTCCCAGCTAAATGTTTCTTTGCAATTTGATGTTTAACTCCTAAATTATCATTTTTAAATCAGTAATCAACAATAATATTTTTCAGGGAAACAACCCATTAACTATTTTGTGGTTTACATCAAGTTATTTTTTAGCTTAATTTCCATTTCCTTTCTTTAAATTAAATTACTGGACTTTGAATGATCCTCAGACCATTAGAAACATATCATTAGGTAGAATTGGAAAAAAAATAGGAATGCATTACTAATAATTTCATGAAGCCAAAGTTTTGTGATTCAATACAGCTTTTAAGGAACAAATTGCTTTGTTGCCAATTTAGTTGTAGGTTGTGTTTCCATACACAGCCAGAGTTTTCAAATGGCATATGTATGAAAACTCAGCAAATAGCTAGGAATGCAGCATAAATAAACACCTAAAAGTCACAAAAGCTGTTCAGGTCTTTACTTTGGTGTCAAATATTTTACCGTACAGGGGCAAAAGTTTGGGCGCCTCAAGTCAAAGTTCTGTTACTGTGATAGCTAAGTGAACAAAAGATGACCCGAGCAATATTAGAGACAAAAAAAGAAAAGAGGCACGATTAAAGTCAAGTCATCCTGGGAGATAACTTTGACCAAATCCTCAGACTGAAACTAGCTTGCCAGGGCTACAGTTTGTTGCGAAGGCAAGATGATAACAAATTTTAAAGCTTTATAAGTACTGATGCTTTAGACATTGTTCCAGCATTCATCTGGGCTTGCTTAAGAAGCTGCCTAGCACTCTAAAAATAAAAATCATTGATTCCCACAAGGCAGAAAATTCAGATCTTTTGAAATAAACTTTTTTTGTGATACAACTTTAAAATTATAGATTACCACAATGGTCGAGTCTGAGTCGAGGTCTGAGAGACCTAGGAAGCTTTCAGACAGAGCTGCTGAATGAATACAACTTCAATAAAACATCTTTGAGTTTTCTGCGAGGGGACTATGTTCCTAAATGCACCTCAAAATCCTGCATGTGCAACCTCAAGAAGTGCACGCTGAAAGTCTGACCTACACATCAACAAGTCTTTAGATAGACTTCAGAAGAGCACTACATGCAAGACAGCGAAAGAATATCTCAGAAGTGGAAGTCTAAAAAACTACCATTAGTTTACTTGAATTAAAGACTCTTTGCTGGATTCAAAATGTTTACAAGCTTTGATTCTAGCTAAAGTACTAACCATGCAGGGTGATGACAATAAAAATGGAACTTTGCTTGAAATATGTAAAAGATGTCATCTTTAACTTTACCAAACTTTGCCCAAACTTTTGCTGTGAATTCAGCAGTAAGGGACACAAGAGGGTTTCAAATCTAAAAGAAAAGTTGAACATTGCAGTGGTTGATGTTTTTTTTTCTCAACAGTGAAGGTAGGTGATATTTTTGATCTCTTAATTGCACTGAATGGCAAGGCTGAGTATGTTCTTATTGTTTTTAAAATGGTATAAAGCAGTCTTAAGCTACACATTCAACACCAACATTTGTTTGTGATTAGTAGCTTGTCTTTTGATCTCACTTTTGGTGTGTTTTGGGGTTATCAATATAATAAAAATCGTTAAATTAGACAGTGTAGAACTTGATAAAAATTTCTGATGCAAAAAATAGTCCAAGTCAATTAAATATTTATTGATATAAAACAATGTAAACTTTTACTAAATAGGAAGTTAATTAGAAAAAAGTCAGCAAAACAGGAAGAAAAAGGTCTGATTTAAATAGCTAAGAACAAGTTGAGAGGGGTTTGAAATATGTAACAGAACATTTTGCCATATGCACGTCAATATTAAATGTTGATGATTCTGGCCTCGAAAAAAAACTGGTTCCACAAAGATCAAGTCGCTTTAGTCCAACATTCAGACTTAATGGATGTCTGAACTCAGTGGACTCTGTTCATCTTCTTTCACAGTTTCTGCATTTTGCCCACATTGGATTTGCTAGAGGATGATTTTTAATTTTTGTGTCTGTGTGTTTTGCATAGATATTAGACTGATATTAGAGCATTACTGATACTTGACAAAGTTTACAGACTGGAATAATTGATCTTTGTGAAACCAGCCTGATAAGTGATCGTCCAAGCATAAGAGACCCAGTGTAAGAGATAGTTTGGGATCAAGTAGGCCTTCTGAAAATGATTCATGAGACTTTGAGACTTACAAATTCATTGTGTTAAAATTTGTAGGCAAGCCAATCAGCAGCGAGCCGAAGAACGTTTGGATTTGTGGTCACTCGCTGGTGTACTGGGCAGAATCACGGGCCAATTCTCCGGAGGTAGGTATGCAGCTAGGCATGAACCCTAGCAAAGTGGCCATCTGGTGGAAGGGCACCCAGGGAATGACTTGGCCCCAGCTCCTGCCCCAGCTCCACCAGCTAAAGGTCACCTGGCCTAATCCGGATGTCCTCATCATGCACCTGGGGGGAAACGACCTAAGCACTGACAGCCCTACTGACCTGCTGGCTTCTGTCAAGAAGGACCTGACCTCCATGAAAAGTATCTTCCCACAGTGCATCCTTGTGTGGTCCAACATCCTCCCCAGGAGGACGTGGCGCCACTCGGCTGACAGCCACGAGGTTGATCTTGTTCGTACCACAGTGAATCGAAGGATCCAGAACATTATCTCAGAGCTGGGTGGAACCTCGCTGACCCATGACAACATCCGGTGCGGCGCCAACACGGGTCTGTATCGGGCAGACGGCATCCATCTGTCCCCCAAAGGCATCGATGTTTTCAATTTGAACCTTCAGGAGTTTTTGGAGAAGTGGGAGATGGCCTCAGAGAAAAGCTAAGAGGAGTATCATTTATTTTTGTCTTTTTATGTTGCCTTCTTCATTTCTCATGATAGCTAGGCAGTTCCATTGGTTTAAATAGCTGTTATGATTTTATTCAAGCTCGTGAACTCCATCTTTAAAGAATTCAGTCTAGTTTGTAGTTTCAGCTTACCGTGTAGGATCTGCTGTTATAAATGGAAAATATCTTCGTCTGTCCTGAAACAATAAATTAAATATTAACCGATCTGCTGTTGTACTTTAGTCATTTATTTGTTTTAGAATATGATGTGGGATGCCGCCATATCTGATATATTGATACATGTGGAGATATTTTTAATAAAAAAAACTTTGATTTTTTTTAGTTCTGCAGGTAAATGTGGTTTAAATAATTGTGTGATATATATTCCAACATTAACATGATGTTGCTTTGTATTTATTTATTTTTTTGGGTTGAAAATTAAAAACAGTCAAGTCTTTGTAATATATTTTTATTTTCTACTGAAAGTGTCACAGTAACAAGCTCTACAGTAAAAATCTGTCACGATAAACTGCTTTTCTATAAAATCCTATTTTGTTTTTAAACGTAGGCTGATCATTTACAATTTCATAACACATCACAATAGTTCTTTTGTTACTTTTAGTAAATCTCAAAACTGAACTTAAGTATACACACTTCACACTTGCTCCTCAGGAGATTATACATTTTTCTTTTTGAAATTTCTCTGAAAGGTAGTAAAATATTGTAATCAGTAATTGTTATTTTGAAGCTTACAGCTTTTTTACCTGATTACAACAAAAAAAACTAATTGTAAAAAAAGCTTATGGTTAAACTCAAATACCAATGCTATTCTGTAGATTTGTTTGCCAAATCACATTTGACTGGAAGCTTCCATTAATGTTCATTGATAACCACAAGAACGCTCACTTTTTGTCTCCTCAGAGTTACTGGTTGCTGGATAGAGGTGATCTTCAATTAAAATGCACATGAGTGCATGTCTTCATGTTGGTCCTTGCCAACTTGTTAAACTCATAACATTTTAACAGTGATATTTATTTTATACTTTTCAATCAGAAGGTTAACAGGAGAAATATTCTGTGTAGCAAAAATAATATACAAACATGTTTGTTCACAGTTTGATTAACCAATATAATGTGTTGTCAGATTAACTTCTACAAGTGCTGATCCTAAAATCGAAAGCCATGCCATGATTAAACCTGTTTGCTCCGTGTGCAACAACTGTTAATACAGAACTAAAAAAACACTGACATTGTTCATTAGGTTTTATTTGACATTCTCCCTCTTTTAAACCGGTCATCCTCCCACAGTTAAACTTTTGTCTGCACTGCTGCCGTACCCTTAATCTGAGATTTGACTTGTTTTGCAGCGACTGAATAGTAGACAGTGGAGCTGACAGGAGAGGAGGTGTTTCAGTGGGTCGCCCAGATGCTTGAGGCTGACTGCTTGTTCATGTTGATCCAGTCCAACAGTTATCATGTGCAAACAAAGTGTCCCATACAGAACCTGACTGAGCTGATTACTGTTTTAGCACCATGTAGGGTCACTTTATTCTCCGCTGAAGTTCCCAGGCTGTGTTGTTTCTGTTGGGGCAGACCAGGTGAGTCTTTGTTTTCTCTGCAGGTTCCAGCCCGTGCTCAGGATGATGAGGACTCAGCAGGTAACTGAGTGCTAAACAAACACTGGACACTTTCCCTCCTTTGGTGATGCTTTACAGATTCATCCACAACAATGAGAAGATATTTGAAACACCCCCTGTTTTGGCTTTTCATTGACATCAAGCTGTCACGGCCTTAGTCTGAGAACCTCCAGACCAATCAGGGGACCTGTTTCTCATAAAACAAATTATAGTGACTTATCGTGTCTTCATCTCTGTATGATTTCCTTTTGAACAGGAAAATATGTTCATATATTTATTGTTACTTGTGTGGTAGTTCAGTTGTACAGAATGTAACTTTCTTTTTGGAGCATTTGTAGGGACGCCTCAGGAGAATTTACAGTGTAATCACAACAATCCTTCAGCCGGTTGCAGTTTGTTTATACATGCTAGAAATGCCAGTGCCTCACTTTTGTGGTATATGAAACCAAGAACACCCCAGTGTCAATAAAGAGTCCTTAACACATCAAACTTTGGCACTGACCCTTCTCGAGACAGGTTGACATGGTAAAGTAATGAATCAGCTGATTTTGCAGTGTGTGTATGTAAAAGAAACGACAGAAGTACCTGCCTGTTCACTCTGAGATGGAAACACCTGTATAATGTAAATAATGCAAAACTACAGTCCTGCAACTGACATCACAGAGGTTGGGAAGTTTACTGATGTTCAATTAAAACAATTAAAAATTTTTACAAGATTTTTTTCCACTGCTGTATTTTTATTTACATTGGTGTCTGTTTTCTGGTCTCGGGAGGTTAAAATTACAAGGAACTCTGGAAATGTTGGTACACCTGTAGAGCTGTTGTACAGTTCCCTGCTGTGCAGTGCAGTTTCAATATGCCTTCATGTTACACTATAAAGTCTTTTTATAAAAGTGTTGCACCAGACATTTCACAGGAACAGACCAAAGTACAACTGGAATTTTAACATTTGAAACAGTAAATTGTACAAAGACTAAAATACTTCAGGCTATATATTTCATGGTCCTCAAAAAGGAAGTTAAATTTGCAACCTTGAATTAAAAAAATAAAGGACACTCTAAATTAAACTTTTCTACTAATTTTGAGATACACTCGACAAAAAAGATGACATTTAATGTCAGACTTTATCAACCATCAGTATTTCTCAGCATATGAACAAAACTCACCCAAACCGTCACTGTTAAAACAACCATCATCTCTGGTTTGCTCCGGTGTTTAATACAAGGTGAAAAAGATTTGAAAGCATTTCTTCCATCCAGAGATTTCTATCTGCACCCCAAAACAGTGGTGGAGGAGGTGAATGTGCTGCTCACAGCTGAGGTATTTGCAGAAGATAAAATGATTCTTTATAAGATAAGATGATCCTTTATTAGATAAAATGATCCTTTATTAGTCCATCATGGGGAAATTAGCACGAACAGATCCCAGATTTGAGTGAATGGACACATTCAGGCTGTGGAGTCTAAGAGGGTGGAGCTGGTGGAGTGTGATTAACTATGGATGGAAAACTTATTTGTCTGTGAACTGAGACTTTTCATTATTTTTTATTATCATTATTTTTCCAAATATTTTTCCAAAACAATTTACATTCACAGTAACGAAGTATCCAGGTGTTTTCTTTGTCTTCTGTCCACGTCAGGAGTGAAACTCCTAAACAACATGTAAACAGTTAAATCTCTTCTTTACAAAAAAAAGACAACAAAACAGTGTAGCGACTGACGTTTGGTAGAAAGTGAGAAATTCAGTCAGCTGATTTAGTCATTTTATGGTTGCAGATTTGCTTCAAAATATGTTAAGGAGAGGTTTTTTTAACTCGTCATGCCTTCACTATATTTTGCTTTAAACATTTTTGTATTTTTATTTGGCAAAGAGTTGAATTGAAGACGTGATAGTATTTAATTGTGAGATAATACAGACAAAAAAAATCAAAGGTTTCTTTCTCTTTGGGAAAATGACGCCTGATAAAGAAGCAAAAGACTCTGAGCTGTACAGAAGACAAATATCCTGCTACTCAACTACTATTCTGGACATGGTTGTTGAGCAAAAATGTGTCTAAAAATCCTCCACAAGTTGACGCTGGAAGAGTTTTGGATTGTTTATGGTTATGAAGTTACATGGATTGTCATCATACTTATGGAGTCTGTGTTTGGAAATGGAGGAGAGAAGAAAATTGTCCAAATCAAGTTTTTTTTTAATTTAAAAAAAATCATTCTAAATGAATCAAAGCTTTCATATTTTTGCTGTTGTTCTTCTGGTTATTTTCCTTTAATTTAACTTTTAAAGTTAAACTGGCTCATGCAAATAAGTCTGGTTTATTTTATCATGATCGTATTGTTCTCCTACTTAACGATGTTGGTCAATAAATAAGTAAATAAATAAATGTTTCTTTTAATTTTTATGTCTAAGCTCTATCTCAATAAAAAATCACATTTCTTTCAGCATCTTGTCCAGAGCAGTTTCAGCCAATAGTATCAAAGCATCCACCTGTCAATCAGTCTTCTGGTGACTTTAAAAAACAAAACTCGCATCATTCATGTCCAAAACATTGACTGTATAAAACAAAAACGCTTCAACACTTCCGTGGTTTCTATCAAACGGCCCACTTTTCAATGGTCCAATCAAATGGCTCCACACGTTTTGTCCCGCCCACATTTCCTATTTTTGCTGCACGTACGTAACGACGTCACAGTACGTAGCTCACACAGACAGTCTCAAAGGCGGCTCCAGGTGACCTCAGGTGAGCTTCAGGTGACAGTTTCTTCCTCGCGGGGCGGCTCACGGTCAGCAGAGACACCGAATAAACGAGTTCACTCTCTCACTGTCTCACTTCTCCCAGCTGCCTTTGCGGTCAGTGTGAGTTCAGCTGTGCGTCAAATAAAGTCGACCGGGCAGAAACTGACTCCCGCCCGACAGTTCCGCCCCGCCGGGTGAACCTTCATCTCACGGGATAAAAAGCAGGGCATGAAAATACCTTTCATCTTCAAAATCAATCAGCAACAATCAATCACAACGCAAGTCACGCATCAAACGCAAAAACAAGTTCTGAGAAAAAAACATTAACTTAAGAAGAAAGTGACACAGAAAAGTCTTATTTTTATGATCTGTCTGTGATGAAATGTGTTTATCAGAACTCAACTATAAATTTACCATTCAGCCATAAGAGCGACACAGGCCGCTCCGTGATTGATTATAAGTCAATAATCGGTGTTTTTTTGTACATCTTTGCTTTAAACATCCATCTGACATGATCTCACTGACACAGGGTCATGTGACCTGAGTTTCCTTTATTGATAGTTGGCAAGGGGGGGTTGAGTTTATTTGTGCAACACGTATCATACAGAGGCAAATATTTAAATAATATACCGAGTAATATTACAAAGTAAAATACTCAAGTAACGAGAGACAAGTGTGGTAAACTTACATCACTTCCGCATTTATTTGTGCCACTTTTTTGTCGGGTGATCTGCCTCGCGTTGTTCCTGGCAGCATTGTTGTGTTTATCATCTGAGTTTTAATTTTCTTAATAAAGATCCATCAGCACTGTCTGACTGTCGCAAAGAACATGCCCCTCTCCTTAAACATCCATCCATCCACCCATCCATCCATGCATCCATCCATCCATCATCCATCCATCCATCCGTCCGTCCATCCATCCATCCATCCGTCCATCCATCCATCCATCATCCATCCATCCATCCATCCATCCATCCATCCATCCATCCATCAGGGCTTCTTATGTGAGTGCAAAGCGACGTCTGGATGACTCAGTGAAGCGACTTCAGGCTTAACGACA
>JAPZDV010000003.1:24939031-24952217 GCA_029814665.1 Acanthurus lineatus | reverse complement strand
ATATGTGTGTCTGTGTGTGTGTGTGTGTGTGTCTGTGTGTGTGTGTGTGTGTGTGTGTAGACTCAGCTCAGTGTGTTTCTGTGTGTGTTATAGTTAGCAGGTGTGTTACTGTGTGTGTTTCTGTCAGCAGGTGTGTTACTGTGTGTTTCTGTTAGCAGGTGTGTTACTGTGTGTGTTTCTGTCAGCAGGTGTGTTTCTGTCCACCTGTCCAAAGCACTTCCTGTGGTCTGAGCTGTAGCAGTTGTTGGGGAAACAGGTGTTGATGTTGACGTTGAGTTCGTCTCTTCCAGTGAAGAGCTGCAGACATCAGGTGTGTGAGGACGAGGAGGCTGAAACCTTCCTCACTGTTTCAGACACCAAAGAAGAAGAAAAGTTCCACTGGACACAAAAGTTTCACTTAAATGTGACAAAAAAGGATTTTTAAAAAGAAAAACTTGAGTCTGACGCAGAATTTGTCACTAAGTTCACATTTAAACTCAGACTGACATGTTGAGTCAGTGCCCTGCTGCCCCCTGTAGGTCGGCCCATGAAGTGCACAATGAAGATCAAATCTGTCAGTTTGATCATTATTACTGATCAAACATGATTAAATGAAAGATTAAACTGAGTCACCTTCAGCCAATCAGACGTCTGTAAACAAAAAACAACAAACCAGTGAGACTGTTTTTCTCATCTGTTGTTTCTGACGTCGAGAACCGACTCCAACATTTTTACTGAGTTCAAAAATAATAACAATCACACAAAAACAAGAAAGAACCGACACAAACAGTCACATCTTTGTTTTATTGAAGCTGTTTGTTTCCACATGAAACCCTGTAAGTAGATTAATTTGCTGCTGGAATCAGCTTAGTTTGATGTTTGTCATTAACGATGATGTTGAACCTGCAGATCAGCAGAACCGACGCCGTGTCTGACGCAAACATCAGCTCCTCTGACCTGTGAAGTGTTCGGACGGCGATGCTGCTCGCAGTGAGGAACCTTTTCCCACACTGGTGAAGCTCAGTTGTTGCTGGTTTCCAGCTAAAATCAGTGACCTCTGACCTCTCATGTGACTGCAGGGATGTTAATCTGTTGGAGCAGCAGCCTGATCGCGATGCTTCTCTCTGTAATCCAGCAGGTCTGTTTGTGTTTTTCTGCAGACCAGAGGTCAGATTAAAGGATGTATACAACCGTTAATCCCACCTTTGTGTCTGAACAATAGAATTAATCACCTTTATGACTTTAATGATCCTCACTTAATCTGCTGACAGGAACCAAACAGCTGATCATCTGATCCAAACAGACCGGCCTGTTTGTTTCTCTGTTAAAGGGAAATTCCACCCAATTTACTAACCTTCCCTTTTTACACATGAGGGGAACGTTCAGATGTCCACATACTTTTGTCCGTTAGTGTGAGTGGAGGAGGCTGACCTGAGGTCAGCGGGCAGAGGCGGCAGTCTGCCTCTGCTGCGTCTGCTTCAGGTGAGCTTTGGTCTGCAGGTGAGCCTTCAGGAAGGTGAGCAGGCGGAAGTGTTTGCCGCAGTCCAGGCAGCTGTAGGGCGTCTCTCCGCTGTGGATGCTGCGGTGCCGGATGAAGCTGGAGGCCAGGTTGAAGCTCTTGGAGCAGAGGGTGCACCTGTACGGTTTCTCCCCGGTGTGGGTGTACCTGTGGTCCCGCAGCAGCTCCTTCAGACGGTAGCCCTTCCCGCAGATGTCGCAGTGGAACGGTTTCTCCGGCGTGTGGCTCCACTGGTGGACTTTAAACTGCGACTGGTTGGGGAACCTCTTGCCGCACACCTCGCAGGTGATGATGGCGTCTCTGGCCGGCAGCTCGTCGGCCGGCAGCTCGTGCGAGTGTTTGCTGATGACGTGGTTCTTCAGGCAGCGGTAGCTCTTCCCACAGATGGAGCAGAGCTGCCGGTCTCCGGCGTGGATCCCCTGGTGCCTGCGCAGGTTGGCGGCCTGGGTGAAGCCCTTCCCACAGGTGTAGCACTGGTACGGCCGGACCTCCTGGTGCACCAGTTTGTGGCGTGTCAGGTGGCAGGCGTGGTAGAAGCTTTTCCCACAGACGTCACAGACGAACGTCTTCTCGAAGTGGGTCGTCCTGTGCGTCTTCAGCAGGCTGATGCAGGAGTAGCCTTTCCCGCAGATGTCGCAGTGGCAGGTCTTCTCTCCGGTGTGCCGCGCCTTCACGTGCAGGTTGCGATGAGCTTTGTGGTTGAACCTCTTGGGACAGTAGTTGCAGGTGTAGGGCAGCAGCCCGTGCTCTTTGATCTCGTGCTCTCGGAGTCTCAGGATGCCGGTGAAGGTCGCCGCGCACACCGAGCACACGGGGTGAGACTTCTTCTCGTGGTCGGACAGTCGCTCTGCGTTTGGAAACAGCATCCCGCACTGCAAACACTGCAGGTGAGTTCCTGCTGCGTCTGCAGTCCCAGACGTGTTGCTGTCTTTTTTCTGCCGCCGGCAGCGTTGCTTCCTGCTGCGTGCCTTAGAGGCTCCGCCCTCCACTGCTGAGGTGGCGCCGGGCGGCGGCAAGGACGGCCGAGCATACTCGTGGTCGGGGAGATCCACCTGTCGCAGAGGGGAGGAGGACGGGCGCTCGCTCTGCAGAGTTGTGGCTTCGCATGTCACATCTGTCTTATTTTCATCTGCAGAGAAGAACGAGGAGGTCAGAATCATGTTCACTGATATGAGCCGTTCACACTGGAATCATCTTCTCAATGTGTGAAACTGGTTTCTGGCAGGATGAAAAGAATCTGTCGTGTTTTCTTAGTCAGATAAACTCACCGTTAGCGTTAGCGTTAGCGTTAGCATTAGCATGGGTCTTCAGGGTCACCAGCTGACTCTTGGAGTCGACAGCAGGACTCTAAACGACAGAAAACAGTTTGTCAGAGTTCAGGTTGTTCAGAGCGTCGAGATCTTTTTCTGTGTTGCTGTGTCACTGACCCTGTAAACCAGGATGTAGGTGTGTTCTGTGGGGGGGCGCTCGACTCCTCCACGATCACCTGAAACACAGACAGGAACTTTGTTTCATCGCCTGCTTCAAAGCAAATACAGCTCAGTTTGTCAGCTTCAGTCTGTCTGTCTCCATGAAGCTCAGCAGACCTGTGAGGACCTCAGACGTGAAGCTCACCTGCTGCTGCAGTCATGACGCCTGCGCTGCTCTCAGGTGGATCCTTCTGGTCACCTGAAGTCACCTGCTGCTTCCCAGCAGCCACCTCTTCAACCATCTTTACAATTTTATCTACAGCTTCAACACACAAACTGTCCACCAGAGTGCTGAGTTTTTCCTGAAATAACGACAAAAACCAACAACCCAGCTGTTGTTACTGAAGTTTTTAAATGCAGACCTCACTGTCAACATCTGCATGTAATCTGTCAACATCTGCATGTAATCTGTCAACATCTGCTGACAATGACCAAAACATCATGTGACAATTTCTTACTTGCTACTTTCAAGAATTTATCATTGTGTGTTTTTAAATATTGGTGAGTATTTAAAAATTAGATCAAAACTTTCAATGTGACATATATCTTGAAGGCAGTCTGACAACCAGAGACGTTCAGTTCACTGTGACAGAAAACAGGTGAGTTAAAAGGTAAATACCTGCGTGTTATTCTTGCACAAATCTTCACCCATAATGCACACTGTGTATGCCTGCCTACAATGTATATGTTACTTTTTTCTTGATATCTTTATTTTTAAATCTATATATAACGCTATTTTTCTTATTGATGTCTCTCTTAAATTGTTGTTGTTCTTCTGTCATCTGTATCTGAGCTGTTGTAACGCACAAATTTCCCCAATGTGGGATCAGTAAAGTTTTATTTTATCTTATCTCATCTTAAACACTGATCAACAGGTGGAAATGACCTGCAAACAAAATCTCTCTTATTTTGACAGATTTTGATTTGAACATGTAAAGGTTTAGCACACAGAGGAAACAGCGGAGTTCCTGTATTTTCTTGCGTGGTGTGTGATTCACCGAAATAAACGAATTTCTACACTTATAATTTAAAACTGTTTTGTAAAAGTGTCCAGAAATTATCCAACCGCCTGGAAACGCTTAATTTTGTAAAAATAAACATTTGAATTCGGTGTAAATATATATATGAAGCACGAACGCAGTCAGGCTCTTTTCTGTTTAACATCAGTTCAGCATCTCTGACTCCTTCATCGTCACCGCGAGCTTCGGAACCGGAAGAGTTAAAGTTGGATTAGCTGTTAGCCGAAGTTAGCCGCACTAGCTTACCTCGGTTTCGGGATTTTGTTTGTTCAAAGAGACTTTTTCCGCGGCGGAAAAAATCTCCGTCACCACCGCCTTGGCCAGGTTATTCACGATGAGCGTGAGCTCGTTCTTAAAAGCGATTAAATCGGCCATGTTTGATGAGTTAGCACGACACAGCCGGCTAGCTTAGCCAAAACACGGCTACTGCTGCGTTGAGGATAACGGAAGTGACGTAGTTGTCTCAACCAAGTTTCCTGCTTTTCTTCCAAAGAACATGAGGTGCAGAAGTTTGCTTTGATTCAGTGATGATATTGAGGTTAAATGGCAGCATTTTAACAATTCAGGTATAAATGTTTGTTTAAAATGTGATTATCATGGAAGAAAAGTGTCCGGAATAAAATACACATGATGTTTATGTGCCTATCTGAAAGTCTGTGGCTGCAGGGATGAAATGAAATAAGTGAAAAAAAATTAAGGGACAAATTTAAATGTAATTGTTTTAGTAGAGCTAATTAATTTTGATGAATCAAATGTTAACTGCTATGTGTTATTGCTGATTAAAAAAAAAAGAAATTGTGTCAAATGATCAAAACAAAAGTTCCAGTGATTCCAAAAATACTTTGTTTTTATTCATCAACTTGCTGATATGATGATAATAATAAACAGACTTTTAAAATATTACATATAAATTACATTCATTCACACAGCTTCAGTCAAGCTTATCAGTGTTTGACACACAGTCAAACTATAAAACACAGAACCCAACAGGAATAAATATAAATAACACAAATAGCCTCTTAATTTAACAAAAACAAGGATATAAAACATACTCTCAGCACAATACACTAATAAACACACAGAGACATCATCATTTACATCCTGCTGCATCGCTTCACAGGTCCTTCAGACAGAACTGTTCGACAGGCCGGCGGCAGCGCGGCGTTAGCATGTTTTCATCCTGGGAGCACAGAAAGTTCGCTAGCAGACCTGAAGACGTTTTCTAACTGACTTTTAACATTTTTTTTGCTTCATTGCTGAAAATCCCTGAATGAGTGACACAAAAAAATCACCATAAAAGTATTTAGATCCTGAAGTTTACTAGTTTTCATCGCGAGCCTACAACATGCTGCATCTGTTAGCTAAAAATGTTTCACTCCATCACCAGTTAACACTTGTTAGCATGTTATCCACCCACATACCAACACTCTAATACAACATATCACACACTGGATAACCAGTAATGGTTGTTTGCATAATTAAATATAAGGCTACTCACATGCTAATACTTTAGCATGCTGAGGGAAACATGTGCTCTTTAAAATACCCATAAATGTTTGTTACTAATGTAAAATAGTAACCATAATCTATTATTATGAGGCTGACATGTCTTAAAATACTAAAAGCAACATTTCTAATGCTCATGAAGTTCATATCTATTAGCATGTTAGCTAATAATAAGTCAACCAGCTTATATTATGACATAATATGATTAAGAGTACAGTGCAAATATTAAAGTAGTACTGTTACATTTTGTAGCGTACAACCAGAAACTTTGTTAGCATAATAAAATGTTACCTAAAGGCTAATGCTTTAGCATGCTAACGCACAGTAGCATATTCCCTTTAAAGCTTTCTGTGATAACTTGCATAGTAACAAACTGTTTTCTGTCTCTTTGCTTCCTGAAAAAGAGTCTGTGAAGTTCCTGTGCTCCCACTGCCGTCATCACACCGCCGCCTCATCGTCCGACCACGTCTGACTCCGCCTCCAACCTCCAATCTTCAGCTGTGTTCATCCGACTCGCCGCCGCTCTGCCGCTGTGGCGAGGAGGCGGACCTCGAGCCTCCGGCCTCCTGCTGCTGCTGCTGTTTGGAGGAGCTGGAGAGGTCGATGGCCACCTCCTCCTCCATGTCCTCCTCCTCCATCTCCAGCAGCTCTTCCTCCTCGTTCTCCACCTCGTGCACCACCTCCCGAGCCTCGCCGCTGCTCCGTCGATCCGAGGCGTCGCAGAAGGAGTCACAGCGGGTCGATTCTGACTCCGGAGGGCTGGAGCACTTTTTGGACATTTCTAAGGACTTCTTGTGCATCCCTGTGAGGACGGAGACAGAGATTCAGTTCAGTCTGCAGGACTCAGGCTGGAGTCACAGATCACAGATCACAGATCAAAGATCACAGATCAAAGATCACTGATCAAAGATCACAGTGATTAAATTCTCTGAGCTGAAGAGATTCAGATCCTGAAACGAGTCACAGCAGCTCCTCATCAATCAGTCTGAACATCAAGTCCCTCTTAACTTCTAAGCAGATTCAAACCAAGGCTTTACTTCACCTGGTTGCATCATCTGTAGCATCAGCCAATCAGGAGCATCCTGCCATGTAAACAGGAAGTCACAGCATCCTGACCAGCTAGCATAACTTAACAAGTCTTTAGACATCAGAGCTGCTCAGGCTAACGTTCACAGGACTCAAACTCACAGTTTTCTGTCTCCAACAGTTACACATTTCCTTTTCTGAAAAAACATTAATCATCTTTGAGGTCTCAGTTTTTAAAGTTCAAGTTTAAAAAACATTAACAGTGTTTTTGTTGCTTTGTCCTTCTGACTGGAGTCTGAAACTTCAGAATAATCAGCTGTAGATGCTGTAAACTGTTTCATGTTCATGTTTCTGTAGCTGAATGTCACGTTGAGCAGAAATTCAGTGTCTTTTTGTTAAATAACTTGTGAATCAGGAGTTTAAACTAAAGTCTGAGATGTTCAAAATGAACTTAAAGTAAAGAATCAGGTCAGAGTTTCTGACTGCTGAAACTCTGAAACTCCTGCTGATATTGTTCGGTGTGTGTTTGGTGTGTGTTTAGTGTGTGTGCGCCCTGTGTGTTCGGTGTGTGTTTAGTGCGTGTTCGGTGTGTTAGGTGTGTGTTCGGTGTGTGTGCCTTGTGTGTTGGTGTGTGTGTGCCCTGTGTGTTTGGTGTGTGTTGGTGTGTGTGTGTGTGTGTGCGCCCTGTGTGTTCGGTGTGTGTGTGTGCCCTGTGTGTTCATGCATGGTGTGGTGCGTGTGCGTGGCACTGACGTGCATGCGGCTCACCGAGCAGCCAGGGGGCGCAGGATCCCATCATGCCGTTCTTGGCGGAGTTGAGGATGGACTCGGGCAGCGGGATGGAGTGTCGCACCATGGCGCCGTACAGGCCGTACTCCGCCATGACGCTGCTGCGGCCCCAACACTTCTCACGCTTTCGCCACTTTGCTCGCCGGTTCTGGAACCAGACCTGGAAAATGCACCAGAATCAAACCAATGAGAAACAGGCGTGAGCCGCTGCGTCGGCGTGCGATCAGTCGGGTCGGTCGGGTGAAACATGCTGAAACTCTTCAGTCTGAAAATGTTCAGCAGGTTTGTGAATGTGTGAAAAGATGTGAAAATGAATAAATCTTCTAAGTGAAGTTTTATCGGCATGAAGTTACTCAGGAAGTTCTTAAATCCTTTAAATGCATTTGTTCTTACTTTTCTGTCAGTTTTTTGATCTGTTTCTTAAAAGTCTGATTTCACCCCGAAACCCCTCGAATAACTGAGTATTTGTTCATTTAAAAGTAATTTCACAAAGTTCAGTCCATGTTCTTCCTGCTTCCTGAGGACCCTCACATTCCTCTCTTGACCTCCTAAAGGGTTTGTGGACCTCATGTTGGGAACCAGACCTCATTTTTCATGGTTCCTTTTGTCTTTTTGTCTCCTTTTTCTTCAATAACTGTCAGTTAATTTCAAAAAGTCCAGAATCAGAAGCAGGAGTTTAAAATGTTGTGACTGTGTGACGTGTCAGCTGCTTACAGGTGATCGATCGGTATTGATCATGTCCCACCTGTATTCTGTCCTCCGGCAGCTCCGTCTTCATGGCCAGCATCTCTCGTGCGTACACGTCGGGGTAATGAGCCTCGTGGAAAGCTTTCTCCAGCTCCTCCAGCTGGTGGGACGTGAACACCGTCCTGACGCCGCAGAGAGAGAGAGAGAGTCAGTGAAGGAACACACACACATGTCAAACACACACACACACACACACACACAGAGACATACACACACAGAGACATACACACACACACTGCGCACATTTCCTGTGTAGTTTGTAATCGTGTCGTGTTATTTTGTTTTTTGAGTCTCAGATTTTTTCATCATAATTTGTTTTAACTTTCAAACATTTTTTCTCTTTTAGTTTTGTTGTTTTCCGTCTTTTTCTCCTGTTTGTTGTTTTTTTCAGGCTGTAACGTTTCTGTCTCATTAAATTAAAGTATTTCAAATCTGCTTCAATTAAAACGAAATTTCTTTAATTTAAAAAAACATTTTGATGACAAAGAAAAATAGAAAAGAATCTAAAAGAGGCAGTTTGAGGATAAAGAAGTAAAAATATAACTGTTGAGATTTTTTTTAGTGATTTTTATAATTAAAAAATGAAATTTTTCGGCATTTTGTAAAAAATATTTGAGTTTTAATTTTTCGTCCGAAGACAAACGAGTTTCCTGATGAAATCCGGATGTTTGGGGAAACGTGATGAAGTCTTCCTCACCTGTGTCTCCTCTTCTTCCTCTTCTGGGAGTTTGCGGAGCTTTTGGAGTCGTTGCGGTCAGACAGACACTCTTCATCTGCGGGACACAAACATCCGTTTAACATCCAGAACCGCAAACCGATCAGTTATCAATGTTAATGATGTCACCGATCATTTGATCACGAACTGATCGAATGAAGAGTTCGTTTCGTTTGTAAAACGTTTCGATGTAATTAAGTAAATTAAAGATTACAAATTAAAAATAATCCTCTGACACGTTACTTCAGCTTCACGTTACCATGATGATTAAAAATAATGAAAACAGTTTAAAAGCTCTAAACTCAAATTATTTCAAGTGTTTTTGTTTTGAGTGAATCTGAAAAATGATATTTTAAATTTGATGATGAACAGATTCACATTTTTATCAGAAACAACAAAACTGATTAAATCCAAATAAAAAGCAAGAAAACAGACAGAAAAAAACTCAGTTAAAACTCTAATTCAGCCAAAATATATTCAAGATTCAACAAAAGAGTTTTGATTCGAGCTGAGCAGAATTTTTTAACAGAACCAATAATTATAATTATAATTATAATAAAAGAACAAAAGAAATTGATTTTTGAGAAAAGAAAAGTAAAAGTAAAAATTCAGTTGATGTGAAAAACTGGCGCGTTTTCACATTTAACTTCAAGGAGGAGAAACGGGTCAAAGGACCGAGTGAAGCCGAACCGAACCGAAGTGAAGCGGATCCGGTTTCAGCAGCTTCAGACGGTAAAAACAGACGGGAAAGTGGGCCGAACCGTACCGGAGTAAGCGTCCCTCTGGGCCTCCAGGTTCTGCAGGTAGTGGCTGTCGGCCCGGGCCTGCAGCAGCGGCAGGTGGCCCGGCAGGAAGCAGGGCGCTCCGGCGGGCTGCTGCGCCGCCAGGCTGCACAGGAAGCCGAGGCCCAGCGGCAGCGACCCCCCCGGGAAGGAGAACCCGCCGAGGCCGCCGCCGCCGCCGCCCTGCTGCTCCGCCCCGGGCCCGGAGCCCGCCGCCGACAGGCCCGAGCCCGGGGGCACGCCTTGCTGCTGCCGCACCTGCAGGTCGGACTCCAGGCCCAGCAGGTCGGTGATGGCAAAGCCTTTGGACCGGAACCCGGAGCCGTGCAGCCGGGACTTGTCGATCCCGAATCCGGGAGACAGCATCTTCACTTTGGGCTTCTCGTCTCCGACTTCGTCCCGAGCCGTCATGCTGCTCATCAGGAGCCTGAGGGTGAGGATGAGGATGATGGCAGACCGGGCCGGTCCGTTTGGCGGGCTCCATTTATCCGGCTCGTGTCTCCGGGGATCAGGCCGGCGTCCAATCAGAAGTGAGAGCTGCGGCGGGGGGGAGTTTCCCTCCTTTCTCCGCTCAATCCCGGAGGATTAATTGCCACCAATTTTCCTTCAATCCGATCAGGATTTTCTCTGAGCGGACAGAAGAGGAGAGTTTTTAATTTATGTTGTTTATCTTTGATCAGAGCCGAGCTGTGACCCACCAGGCCGCGCGCGACCGACCGACTCATCGATGCCGGAGAAACCGGTCAAACCGGTCAAACCGGTCAGGACCATCAAACATCAAACCATCAAACCGTCAAGATTTACTGATCAAAAATCATCTGTGAGGTTTTTACTGTCTGAACTTTCATCTTTAAGAAAAAACACTTTATATTTTCATTTTTTTCAACATGAAAAATTGAATTAATGTTCAAATTCGTTTGTAAATCAAATAAAAATCGTTGATGTTTTTTGATTTTTGAATTTAAAAAGAAAATATTTCAGACCGAAAGAAGAAAAAATAAAATATTTAACATTCTTGTCGATTTTCGATTTTTATTTTTGTAAAAATCGAATATATATTTAAAAATATTTTTTTAAATATATGAATAAAAAATATATGAATAAAATATTTTTTTCGACAGCATGCAGTTATTTTCCTGTTAATGTTTTCGTGAAATGCAGCAAAAATCAGATGCCAAAAACAGAAAATACATTAAAAAATGTGTAAATCAGATTTTAGTTTTGGTTTTTGTTTCAGTGGTGAAAAAAATACTAAAATCTTTTTTAAAGTATGATACCACAATGAAAAATACTCTGTTACAAGTAAAGTTACATGTAAAGTTACAATACTCATCATGGGATGGCCGTGGAAATTATATTTTTGATTATAATTATTGATGAATGAATGTGCTGCTGGAGCTCATTTGAATTATTTTAAAATGTATTTTAGTCTGTGAGAAAAAACTCCATCAAAAATATCTATTGATTAGTTTGTTTATCAATTGTTTGGATCTGCAAAATACTCAAGTATTCAGTAAAAGAAATGAGGTGAAACTTTGGTGCTGAACGTGAAGAGAAAACTAAAATAACTGAGTAAAACTCCAAAACTGCACTGATTACTTCAGTACTTAGTTACTTTCTACCACTGAAACACCTGAAAATATAAACATATTGAACAAAATGTACATTTATATTTTAGTGTTTAGATATATTTTATTTTATATTAGTGCTTATGTTTAAATTTTATTGATATATTTTATACTTTCTTGCTTTTTTAAAAGACTTTTGAACGGGAGCATCTGAAGGCAGTCCCCTCGAGGATCAATAAAGTTTTTCTGATTCTGATTCTGATTCTGATAAAAACTGAGCACAAACTTGGACATTTTTGAGCCGTGAAACTAAAACAGAAATTAAACTGAAACAAAGATTTAAACTCTTTATTTAAAGTAAAAATGTCTCACAGTTTAAATCTGCAAATGAACTGAAACACAAGAACCACTAAAAAAACACAAATAATCATGAAAAATCATAAATAATCACGAAAAATCACAAATAATCATGAAAAAGCATGAGAAATAACAAATAATCATAAATAATCATTAAAAAAGAAAAGCCAGACTTTCACTAACAGTTTTAAAATCTGTTCTTGTTGAAACTTCAGTGTGTTTTCATGTTTTTATCCTCATTGTTGTGTCTTTGACCCGAATCTCATCGTTCAGCTGCAGATGTTTGTTTTGTTCGTTTGGTTTGAATTTCTACTCAAAATGTTCCGGAAGCTGCAGAAACAGAAATAAATGAAAAAACATGAACAGTGTCTCATTTTCAGCCCATTTTGGTGATTTATATCTGTAATCTTTAATCTCCATTTCTTTTGATTCTCAGTGAAACGCTGACGTCACATCTGGATTCACAATTAAAAAAATCAGAATAAAACAGATTAAAGAGTTTAAAACTGCTTCAATTTGCTTTAATTATCTGTGATAAGCAGATTCCTCTAATTGCTTTTTAAAACCAGTTGACCATTTTTACCTTCTTACACACACACACACACACACACACACACACACACACACACTCTGTGCCTGCCAGCCTGCAGTCAATCCCGAGGGATTAAACACTAACTTGGCCCTAATTTTACAAACTGACTTTCATCCTGACGAGCTTCATTTTCTGTAACAGCTGATTTTGTGTCGGCGCGGCGATGAGAGCGACTGTCATCACGTTCATGTTGTTTACGTGTTTTTATCACCTGATGAACCTGTGAAACTCTTTTTCTTTAAACACCTGAGAATCTGTTGTTGCTGTAAAAACATTTTTATTGAAATGTTTAATCAACTTGTTAAAAATTGAATTTCTGTCTTTCAAACAAGAATGAACATTTTAATTTGCTTCAGTGGATTTTTGAAAAACTTCAGTTTCAGAAAACACATGAAACACACACTTTAAAAAAATAAAAAACACTGTGGAATAAAAAACACTAAATGAACCAAAGACAACATGCAGATTTATTGATCCAAACGTGACAAATACATTTAAAAATTGGGTGAAAATAAAATTTAGTTTGCAAAATGATGATCTGAGTATGAAGAAAGAAACAACATCTTCTTCTGAAAAGACTTTAGTGACAGAAAAGGAAAATAAAGTTGTGCTTCATTGCAAAGGAAATGTTTTTCATTCATTTGCAAAATGACGACAGAGTCTCAGTTCAGCTGCAGAGCGTCTTTGACAGCATCAGCAGTGACTTAAGCAGGAGTGTGTGAGTGTGTGTGTGTGTGAGTGTGTGTGTGAACATCTGCAGCTGATTACTGAGGAGCTGCTGAGGAAAAACCTTCATAGAGAGCTGGAACATCTGGAGTCGAGCCTCCACATGTTCAGGAAAACAAACGCTGTAAGAAGTGACGCGAACGAGAGAAACACGAAGCTCCTGAAGTCTGAAACAGCTGATCGAGATCAATAATCATATCTGCAGGCAGACGTCATGATCTTGTTCTAATGTTTCCTGAGCTGAAACACAGGTTGTGTGTGTGTGTGTGTTTGTGTGTGTGTGTGTGTGTGTGTGGATGTAAACGTCATGAAGAATCTTCTTCTTGTGTCTCAGAGTTTCATCTTTTAAAAAACAAAGGGACTAAAAAACTGGTAAACTTCATCCTGACGGC
>JAPZDV010000003.1:24871142-24888339 GCA_029814665.1 Acanthurus lineatus | reverse complement strand
CTGCAACCTGAAGGTCACACAGAGGTGAACCCACCGCAGAGTGTGTGGGTGTGTGTGCGTGTGTGTGTGTGTGTGTGTGTGAGAGAGTGTGTGTGTGTGTGCGTGTGTGCGTTCTGACACTGACAGTCTCGCTCGTATCAGAGAGGCTGATCACAGTTTCCTGGTTCAGAACAAACAGCCGGACGATGTTTTAATCTGAAACTGAATCAAAGCTGCTGATGTGAACAGAAACAAAGTGGTGTGAGTCTGGATCGAACTCTGGTTCTGGTTCTGTTCTCACAGCAGAACAGCAGAACATTAACGGACCGAGAGTTTACGTCTGATCCGAAAATAAAAAAAAAAACACAGAACATTTTCTGAGAGTTTAAGAAAAGGGAGGAGCTGATCACATGACACGCTGACGGTCACATGACATCCACGAACCAATCAGCTGCAGCTCAGGAGGTCAGACAGGACGGGGGTCTGCATGTCACTGACCTCTGTGGCAGTGGAAAAAGTAACTAAGTACATCTAAGTACAGTGTGATGATGTTTTGCACTGCAGGCCTCAAGTTTTACAAACAAAAGTGAAGATTTTAAGAAACATGAAGCTTTTTTATTGATGATCAGTTTGACACATGAAACGATGAGCTGATCAATAAATCAGTGACAGATGAACTGAAAACGTTGGTCACTTTTTTATCAATCATTAATCAATGGATCTGTGAATCAGCAGATTCATCCAGTATGAAAAGAATTACACTCACACACACACACACACACACACACACACACACACACACGTCTGTCAGCATTAAGACAAACTGTGCTTCACGAGACGCTGACTCAGACTAACTTCCTCTTTCACTGATGAATTTGAAAGACGTGACGACAGGAATCGAACTCGTGACCCTCGGCCACATCAGCAGTGAGGTCACTTCCTGTCTGGGTTCGAACATCAAAGAGCTGTTGTTGAGTGAAACCACGTTCAGGATGAAGCGGAGCTTCTCTGCAGGTGTCCTCGTTTTGTCTCGGCTCAGTCTCGGTCTAAAAATAACGTGTCACTTCCTGTCACTTTCTTCTTCACGGGACACAAATTTAATTTTAGAGTCCACGTCTCTTTACAGCTGAGACACTTTTCATCTCCGCCGAGACGTCAAAGAAGAAGAGCGACAACTCGGATCTTTACTGAAGCCTGCAGAGCTTTCGTCTCCTCCTGCTGGCAGGCAGAGGGATTACACGAGCACTGTGGGCGTGGCCATGACACACGGCGCTCCGCCACGCATGACGGGCGCAGTGAGCGGACGCAGTGACGGACGCAGTGAGCGGCGTCTCTTACAGCTGTTTTCTGACATCACCGCGTGTTTCTGCCAACAGAACATGAACGCGACATCGACGTGAACACGAAGAGTTTGACCCTAAAGGTCACACAGCAGCAGCATCAGGTGGAGCGGCGGAGCACATGTTGCTGCTGCAGGTTTTCCCATGATGCAGTGCGCTCTGTGAGCAGGTCGTTCACGCCGACCTTCTGCTGCCGTTTAAGCTGATGAGGATTAGCCTGAAGACGAAGAGTGAAGCTGACAGGACGAAGCTCTCAGGCTCAACAATCAATAAATGTGTTTGAATCGGCTCAGAGTGAAAACACGTTCGTGGCGTGTTTCTGCAGACGGGCGGCGAGTAAAGGGGGTCAAAGGTGAAACAGGAAGTGAATGTGACGGATGAATCAGTTCAGCAAACTCACTCAAACTGTTTGTCAACTTCCTGTCTGCTCATCTGACCTCGTGTTGCCTTCATGGTCCCCAGAGTGAACAGATATCAGAAGCAGAGTATGTGAATAAAATATCTGAACAGGAAGGAGCGGCAGACCCGCCAAAATAAAACCCAGGAAACCAAAAAAACTCCACAACTTTTCTTAATTAACCTCAATAAAGAAACTTATCTGTCACATGTTGTTTCAGTTTTTCTTTAGCGTCGTCATCACTTCCTCTTTGTGTCAAACACATTCATTTATTCTACAAAGTATGAATCACACACTGATCATCAAAGTAAACTGTTTTAGCGGTCGGATACAAACACAGCTAGCTAGCTAACAGCAGCAGTTAGCAGTTCGTTAAGCACCAAGCAACATCTGACCTTCAGGAGGCTTAAAATCTGACCAAGTTTCACTAAAATCATGAGAAATTTTTTTGTTTTGACCAAAAAACACGATGAACATTTTCTTGGAAAGTTCAAATGAACCTGTCGGCGCCCTCTGGTGGACAAACTCTGCACAGCAGACTCTGTTAAAGTACAAAACAGAAACTTTAACACTGACACGAACAAAAGCGCGATGACCTGAAATATATTTGACCTCACAGACAAACTGAAGGTTTCAGATCCGTTCTTCGTCTTCAGGCTCCGTTTGCTTCGTGTTCTCCACGTTCAGTCGGATCAAACCTCACAAACAAACGGAGCGTCCTGCACCTCAGACCTGCTGCTCGCTGCTTCACAGCTTCAGAGAAAACTGATGCAAACTGCTGCGAGGCCTGAAGACCCCTTGACTTCTCTGAGATTATTTGTTCTAAATGTTGCTGATTTCACAGCAGAGCTGCTCAGTCACAGAAAAACTGCAAACCTCCACAAGAAGCACCTGTGCAGGTAAGCTGCTGATGTCACTGGGTTGGTCTGAGGACGATCAGCAGCTTCAAGTCCGACCAGCTCATCAATCTCAGTGAAACCAGTCAGACCAGTAAACTCAGTCTGACGTCATCCCGTCTGATGTGGAAACACGGAGGCAAAGACTTTCACACTAAACGCTCTTCTTATTTCCTCTAATCAAACTAAGTCTCAAGCTTCAAAGGTTTCATATTATTTATATTATATTAATATTTATATGCACTTTTTAATGCACGAGTCACTGATCACACAAACATCTGATCACTTTAGATTTTAAAATTTAATATGATTTGCAAACTGAATTTCTCATTTCACTCATTTTGTTTTGAAATATTCAGGTATTCAGTGTTTCCTTCCTGTTTTCAGTGTGATAAAATGCTTTAATCCATGTTTCAGTATTTATTAAATTCACTTTGCAGTCTGTTCATTTCTCATATTGCACATTTATTCTGTGTTTTGACACCTGAATGTTACATAAAGATCATTGCTGCAGCAGCAGTGAACGCATCGCTGATGTTTACTGTGTGAATCACTGAGCTCAAGTCTTCTTTCACTCTTGTTTTGGTCTTTAAATTTCACACCTTTGGCCGCAAATCAGCGCAGAATTTACGTTTTTTTGGTCGAAACTGGCGCTTTTTAAATCACACTTTCATGTGCTGCTTCCATCTTGATGTTGATACTTTGAGCCGATAAAACAGAAAACAGTCTGATCGGACAGACAGACAGACAGTCGGTCCAGCTGCTAACACACCTGCCCCGGTCCCGGTCCCGGTCTTACCTCCTGAACGGTTTCCCCATGCTCCCCTCCGGTCCCGGGCCCTGCCGGCCGCCCGCTGCGGGCCCCGCTGCTTCCCTGCCGGAGCGCTGCTTCAGGTCCGTGTCGCTGTCCAGCAGAGTGCCGGTGGTCCCGCTGTCATGCTCCGCAGTCAGCGAATTATTCCGCTTTCGCATCACTGATAACGAAAAACAACAAATATTTAACGGAGGAAAACCGGCTGAAGGAGGAGCCGTTAACGCCGGCCTGTCGGCGGGGAGGAGGCCGTTAGCTGGCCGGGCGACGGAGCAGTGACAGCCGGTGAGGACGGAGCTGACTCCCCGCTGTGCGTCGAGCTCTCTGCCTGCACTGAGATCCGCAGAGAGCCGCTGATCAGCACCGAGCTGCCGCAGCCAATCACAGGGCAGAGACACAGCCACGTGATCTCACTATGCTGCCTCCAGGGAGCGTCGGAACAACGACTACCAAAACAAAAGCGGTTTATAGGAAAAAAAGACCTTCAAACAAACCAAGAAAACTTTGAGGAAACGGCTGAAAATCTTCACCAGATCAGAACCGAAAATCCAACATGTCGATAAAACGAACCTTTGTAGGAACGTTTTCATCTGGTTTATCTCTCCTGATGCTGATAACTGCAGTTATCTGCTGATAACAAATTCTGTTTCAGTAACAAAACTGTTTTTCATCGGCGGTGAGTGAAGTATTCACCCTTTATGTCCAGTGAAGTGTTTTGGTTTCCAAGTTTAATCCAAGTTTCAATCCCAAAGTTCGACAACTCTCAATTAAAAGTAAACTTTCTGAGCTGAAACCTTAAATCAGTCTGAGTGTGCTGCCTTCACGGTATCAGGAGGAAAGGGGGTCAGGTGCAGTAAAAGGGTCGCTAACACTGAAAACTTCTACAAAATCATCGTTTGTTCGCAATTAAGTACTTCAATAAATGTACTTAGTTACATGCTGTGACTAACGCTTACTGACGTTACATCACAAAAACGGATTGAGTGAAAAACATGAAGTTGTAACTTTTAACGTGGAAAGTTTCCAACAGGAGGAGGACGCCTGTGAACGCAACACGTACACGCTTTCCGGTTCTTGAGCAACCGATCAAACATTCGCTGTTAAACTTGACTCATTTCGTTCAGGCTTCAGTAAAGTTTCAGTGTTTCATCTGAACATGAAAAGTTATCGATCTAAAGTCAAAAAACAAATACTGCAAATATATATTTACCATTTCAGAGACACATTCCTCTCCCATGTGACCTGAACGCAGCATCAGACAGAAAGAAGTTAGCATTGAAGCTAATCTGCTTCATCGGCCGAAAAGCGAGAATATTTGACTTTAACACAGTTTTTAAAAGCACGCAGAGTCTGCGGGGCTCGCACCGGCCTCTGCTGGCTCTCTGCCGCCGGTGAAGCTGCCTGACCGGTTTATTTTTAACCGGCTGCGGCGGAAGCTGCGCTGTTCGCTAACCGGAAGTCAACCGGGCTAAAAGCTGTGATGTCACAGCGATGAACGATAAACATCAACGTAACAAACACGCTCTCACCTCACAGCCTGGCCGTGAAACCGGCTCTACATCACGATAAAACCGTAGTTTGTGTCGCTGCCATCGCTCGGTTCGCCGGTTTGAAGTTTGTCCGCACGCGGCCACCGGAACGACGCAGCGTCACGTCACGTGATCACAACACCGAGCTGCGATTTTGCCGCGAAACCGATCAGTTCAGAGATCACAGAGAGTCGGACGGTTTTACGGCTGAATGAAGGTTTGATTCGTAGTTTTTCTGCTCGGTTTTTTGAGTTGAACGGCGCCGGGATGTTCTGTGAAAAAGCCACCGAGTTGATCAGAGAACTTCACCGGATGAGCGACGGACAGCTGCCCGCTTTCAACGTGAGTATCCGCCGGTAAACATCAGCCGGTGTCCGGGAACGGAGATCTTCATCCAGAAACAGGTTTTACATTTTCTTCCGGTTCATCGGACACGAAGTCTGTCAGTTGTTTTGAATGTTTGTGACCAAAAACATGAAACATCTGACGACGTTTGGTTCCGTAAACCGGACAGCAAAGTCACGTAAAGTTTATAAAAGTTACTTTTCCTGAAATGTAACGCGTCACGTGGCTGAATCCTGAACTCTGAGTACAGGTGAACATTCACACACCTGGAGTCTGATGTTCAGTCAGGATCTCCTCGGTCCGGTTCCGGTCTGATGTTCTGGTCTTGTTTGCAGGAGGACGGACTCCGGCAGGTTCTGCAGGAGATGGAGGCTCTTTATGAGCAGAACCAGACTGACGTGTGAGTCCAGAGGAAGGTCCAACACACCTGCACACACCTGCACACACCTGCACACACCTGCCGCGGTCGGATCAGCATGAAGTGTGTTTAAGTTCAGGGTTTAGCGGCTGTTTTGTGTCTCTGTTTCCGGCCTGAGATCCTTTAATGATGTTTGTTAAACAGGTTTTTAGGTTTTTGACGTTTTCAGCACAAACAGGAAACGATTCACCTGTTTGTTTACCTGAAACTCAGGTGTTTCTCCAACCGCAGCAGGTGTCTGTTTTTAATCACTGACATGAAATAAGAAGTTCAGCTTCATCTTTCATACCGTTTACATGTCTTTATTACACTGACTGTCTCTCTCTCCCTCTTTCTGTCTCTCTCTCCCTGCCTCTCTCTCTGCCTGTCTGTCTCTCTCCCCGTCTGTCTCTCTCTCTGCCTGTCTGTCTCTCAGTAACCAGGCGAAGGCTGATGGTCGCGCTGACTTGATTCCCTCCATCAAACTGCGTCACTGCTGCCTGTTGAGGAACCAGCGCTGCCTCACCGCCTACCTGTAACCACCTGTTCACCTGCTCACCTGTTCACCTGTTCTCCTGCTCACCTGTGCATCATGTGACCTGTCTGTCTGTTGCTTCATTGGCTCTTCTGAAATCTTGTCATCCTGTCAGGTACGACCGGCTGCTGAGGATCCGAGCTCTGCGCTGGGAGTACGGCAGCGTGCTGCCCGCCAACGTCCGCTTCCACATGTGTGCAGAGGAGGTGAGTGTGACATCACTTCCTGCTGGTTCCTGGTCACTAAATATTTACAAACACAGCTCACTGATTGGGCAGTTTTGGTGATGTCATCAGACTGACACCGACTGTCTCTGATCATGTGACTCTGAGGTCAGTGTGTGTTTTCACACCAGAAACACTCAAACACACTGAAAACAGACCCTGTGTGTGTGTGTGTGTGTGTGTGTGTGTGTGTGTGTGTGTGTGTGTGTCAGGTGCAGTGGTTCAGTCAGTATAAAAAGTCTCTGGCCTCCTTCATGCGTTCTCTGGGGGGAGACGAGGGTCTGGACATCACGCAGGACATGAAGCCTCCGAAGAGTCTTTACATCGAGGTGAGACGGCGGCGAAAACGACCACGACAACGACAACAACCATGACAACCACGACGACCACGACGACGATAAAGTTGCTGTTTTCTCTTTGAATGTTTGTAATGTTGGACGTCTCTGTTGTGCAGGTGAGGTGTTTGAGGGATCACGGAGAGTTCGAGATCGATGATGGAACTGTGATCCTGCTGAAGAAGAACAGTCAGGTCAGAACAGGAAGCTGCTTCTTCTTCTACTGTCATGTTCACGTTGTCATGTTCATGATGTCACGTTTCAGATCCAGATGTTTGAACCACAGACACGAGAACGATGAATCTCAACCAAACATGAAAATATGAATGTTTAAAAACAACATATTTCACTTTTATCATGATGAGATTTGTAGAAAATCCTAACGCCGCCTCTCCGTCCACAGCACTTCCTGCCGCGGTGGAAATGTGAGCAGCTGATTCGTCAGGGCGTCCTGGAGCACGTCATGTCCTGATGTCACAACGCATGAAATCCAATCACCGATCAATCTGCAAAATGTTGATTTCATACGTTCTGATGGTTGTGGTCCCTGAATGCAACACGCAGCCTGAAACTGCTGATGCAAAAATGTTTTTTTCTGAATGTTCGGTCTGTTGCAGTTTAACATGAAGGTTTTTCTGTCGAGGCCGAGATTAAAAACTTTACCACAAATATTCAACAACACTGAAGTCTTTTACTTTGAAAAGCATCTGTGTGGAGTAATTTTTTCTCTGTAACTTTTTCAGCAAATTCTTTAAAATTTGATTCTTTTTCGTTTTTTTCATGAAGTTTCCTGAAGGAGACGAAATTTAAAGTAGAGAAAAAAAAAGTCAGTTCAGTCGACTTCAGACGTCCGAACATCGATAAACTTAAACATTAAATTCAGTTCCAACAAAATAAAAGTGTGAGGCTTTAAAATAACCGAAGTCTCTGGCTCGCTGTAATCAGTAATCTAAGTAGTGAAATGTTTTTGTTTTTGTACTCCGGAGACGTCAAACCGTCGTATTCGGACATTTTGACTGTAAAAGTCGACACTGAACTGAATTCTTTCATATTAAATGTTTCCTACAGAAACCAGAGTTTTTATTTCCTGTTGGTTTTCCACAAACTTCATAAATCTGAATAAAAGTATTTTCACTATCCAATGTTGTACTCATTTACATACTCAGTTACTTTCATCTCTGCCTTCAGGTGTCGTCAAATTCGTGACAGAAAAGTAAAAAGAAGCGACTGAAAAAATTCTGAAAACTTTTAGAGGAAAGTTTTGATGTTTTGACCCCAGTTGAACCAGTTTGGCTGTAAAAACAGAAGGAACAGAGTTAACAGTAACTCATCAGAGTAACTAATGAAAGTAACTAGTTACAACATGCAGGAAGCTGCTGACATTTGAGTTTTTCAGGACAAAGAAAGTTTGAAACAACAACAGAGTGATAAAAACATAATTTAATGTGTTTTTCATGTTACATTATTGTACAGGAGGTCTGCCTGTCTGTCTGCCTGTCTGTCAGTCAGTCAGTCAGTCTGTCTGTCTGTCTGTCTGTCTGCCTGTCTGTCTGTCTGTCTTTCTGTCTGTCTGCCTGTCTGTCTGTCTGTCTGCCTGTCTGTCAGACAGGTGTGATTTGGTTTGCTGTACCTGAACAGGTGAGTGGACAGTGAGGAGGTCTCTCTGAAGGAGAAACTAGAGTCTGAAACAGGATTCAGGAAGTGAACGTGTGAACAGAACAGCAGCAGACAGGAAACACCGCCAAAATAAAAGTCTCACTTTGACATTAAAAACAATGAAAATATATAAAACATCAAGAAACATAAAGAGACAAAATACCTTCATGGCTGAAATACTTCACACGTCTGTGTGTTTGGTGTGTGTGTGATTGTGTTTGGTGGTGTTTGTGTGTGTATATGTGTGTGTGTGTGTGTGTGTGTGCGGTCAGACTGGTCTTTCTGGAGGAAACAGAAGATCAGCTTCTGTAAAGCAGCTTCAGTGAGAACAGACAAACATTCACCTGTTGAATAGATGTTGTTTCAGGTGAGGCTGTGAGCCATCTGACAGGCCACGCCCACGCTGCACCTTTACCTGTGTGAGTCAGACTGCACACCAACAGCTCACCTGATGTTTTTGAAACAGATTATTTCCTTCCACTGAAGTAAAATTCATGATAATTTGAATGAACTTTGGTGTGAATCACAACACGATGCTGCGGTTTGTTCTGAAACTACGGAGGCCCCAGAGGCTCATGGGAAACATTTAAAAACTGAGCCGTGTTTCAGAGCGAAGTTTCACTCGTGTCGTTGCACATGAAAGGAGGATTTACAGTTTTCATGACTAAGCAAAGTGACGCAGCATTTAACCGTCAGAGCAGCTGAATAAAAAACTGATGACTGGGCGTTTTCTGAGACACGTGTGAGCGGACGGTGACTCACTGCACGCTGTTCGATTCCTCCTCTGAGACTCAGAGCGAAACGGCTGAACTTCATCTCCACGTATAAACTCTAAGAATCACACAGGACTCTGAGCTCTCCTCTGATTGGCTACTGACTGTGTTATTTTAACATGATCTGACACTGAGCTCATTTTATTTTGAAGGGCTGCGTTCATTGAACCGTTTCATTTTTCATCAGAAACGTCCGATCGAACTTAAACACAATCAGGAAATAAAAGAAACTGTGATGAGCTTTTTACAACATTGCTGCTATTTTGTGGTCAAATTGATGAACTAATGAATTAATCAATAATTGATCAATAATCGATCTGCAGATTCATGTCAAATGATTTTTGCAGCAGTTGTTGAGAGAGAAACTGCATTTCTGAACTGATTTAAAATCTCAGACTTCTTTCTTTCTGCTGATGGAGTGACGCTAACAGTTTCCCTTTGCTTCCAGTCTTTGTGCTAAGCTAAGCTAAAGACGTCCTGCAGGTCTCTGTGCTGAAAACAGTGAGTGTTGGTTGTTTCCGTGTTGAAGCTGCCTTAGTGAAACTGATCTCAGACCAGCGGCTGGTGTCTTTCATCAGCAGCTACGTGGCGAGCGACACGGACACGATCTCTCTCAGCAGTTTGTTGAGCGCGTTGACCTTCTCCTCCAACAGGAAGTTCTTCTTCTCTGCGTTCTTCTGCCGCTGCTCGGTGACCTGCAGAGCCTTCATCAGCTGCGAGTTCTCCACGTACAGATCCTTCAGCAGCACGCTGGACTTCGAGTTCTTCGCCAGCTGCAGAAACAACAGAGTCAGAACACTCAAAACAACAACAATGTGGCCAAAAGTATGCGGACGGGCGGGTTGTCTGAAGAGCCGACCTGCTCTTTGAGCTGCTGGACCTTCTCCTGCAGAACCAAACGCACCCCCTTCAGTTTGGTCTCCAGCTCCTCCATCCTCTGCTGCAGGGCGGACATCGCCTTCTCGTACTGATCCTGAACACAACACAGACACACGCAGACACACACACACACACACACACAGAGTTTAGCACTAAGTCGGCTGATTGAAACGTCTCCATGTCTGACAGTTTGGACCTGAGACGCCTTGAAATGTGGGAGCTTTGATTGTGACCTTTGACCTTTGACCCCTGTGTGTTTACCTGCTTTAAGCTGATCTGGGAGCTGCTCTGCTGAGCCTGAAGCCTCAGCGTCTCCTCCAGCTGCTGACTCCTCTGCTGCTCCTCCAGCAGTCGGGCCTGCAGCAGCTGCAGCTGCTCCCTGCAGCTGTCGCCGGCGCCGGCGCGCTCCTGCAGCTCCTGCAGCTGCCTCACATGCTGCGCCTGCACCAGGCTGAAGGCGGCGTCCACCTTCGCCGCCTGCAAACACGAGGACACATTCTGACCGTGAGGCTCAGCTTCAGTGTTTAGCTTCAGATCTTTTGTTAGCTGCAGTTCTGACCTGATCCTCAGCCTGCGTCCTCGCCGTCTCCACTTCCTTCAGTCTGGTCTTCAGGTTCTGCTGCTCCTGGGTCAGTTTCTGGACCTCCTGACCCTGAACCTGCAGCTCAGACAGCTGAGAAACATCCACAGCTTCATCACTCAGATCTCAGTTAGTGTGAGCAGCTCAGATCATCTTCAGTAATCTGAAACATCTTTAACACTTCAGAGCTTCTCAGAGACCGTTGGTACCTTTTGTTGGAGCTCCTGGTTCTGGACTCTCAGCCTGCGACTCTCCTCCTGCAGAGTGACGGAGGCCTGCTCCTCCTGCTCCTCCAGGGCCTGATGGAGCTCCTCCTTCTCCCTCATCAGCTTCCTGACGCTGGTCTCCAACTCCTCCACCTGACAACCACAACAACACCACACAGGAAGCTGTGACTTCACCTACAGAACAGACTCGTGGGAGGAAGAAGATGTTTCCCAGTTCGTCCCAGTTTGTCCCAGTTTGTCCCAGTTTGTCCCAGTTTGAAACTTTTTCCTCGTCCACGTCACGTTTCAGAAGACACAACCAAAAGTCTTACAACCTTCCAACTATGTGAACTAAACTGCTGTTTGATCATTATGTCTGCTCGGAGGGAAACGCGTTGTTCTCGTCGTTTTAGTCTCAAATGTTTTACGATAAAAAAGTCAGAAAAGTCTGAACTTTTTTCATTTTTATAACATTTCCATTTTTCATATCTTCTTCTCATCGTGTTGCTCATCTCATGTCTGTGTTTTTCAGTTCTGACCTTGTTCTGAGCTTCCTGAAGCTTCCTCTGCAGGTCCGTCACCTGGCGGGCGTGGCTTAGTTTCTCCTGACTGACGGCGTTGAGCTGAGAGCGAAGCAGCTCCGCCTCCGACTCCAGAGAAGCCAGCGACTGCTGCAGCTTCTCCACCTGCAGGACACAGAAACGCCGTGAGAACTCAGCTCACGTCTGAGCCGACTGACTCACCTCGTCTCTGTCTGACCTTCTGGTTTCGCTCGTCGGCTTCTCTCAGCAGTTTGCTCTTGTCCTCCTCCAACCACTGCAGCTTCAGGGTCACACTGCTAAGCTCCGCCTCCAGCGCCGACAGACGGCCCAGCTGAGGAAGAAGAAACGAGTCACTGAAACACTGAAACACGGCGAACAGTTCACTGATCTGAGTTCAGTTTATTCAGTCATGTGATGACACCTGAGCCGACCAATGACAGCACACAAACACGAGCCAAGAGGAAGTGGAGACTCTGTTTCCTGTTTGCATCCTCATCACACCTGATAAACCTGAATGATCAGGTGTATTTGACCGATGAGGGATTAAAAAAAAGAAAGATGGCGGCGTGTGAAGCACCTTCTCCCTGCAGGAGCTGAGTTCTCTCTCCAGCAGCTGCTTCTCCTGCGTCCAGGCCGCCTGCTGCTGCAGCTTCTCTCTCTCCTGCTGCATCGCTGCATCCTGAAGTCGCCGCACCTGAAAACACAACGACGGCGTTTCATGCGACGAATGTTTGAAATTCAACCTGTTTCACAACAACAGGACGTCTCTGACTTCACTGTTTGCTGAAGGTTTGTTTAAACACAGAGAGACAGAAGAGAGGAGAAAACATTCAGCTGGAGGAGCTCTGCCTCCTTCACTCGGCTCACCGAAGCTCCCTCCTCCTCCTGCTCCTTGGAGACCGTCGCCAGGCGCTCCTGCAGCATCCGGACCTTCTCCTGGTCTCCACGGAGACGAGCGCTCAGCTCAGCATTGTCGTTGCTAAGCTGAAGGTTCCTGCTGCTCAGATCCAAAACCTCCTCACGATATCTGGAGTTCTGCAGACACACAGAGGAGGAGGAGGAGGAGGAGGAGGAAGAGGAGGAGGAGCAGGAGGAGGAGGAAGAGGAGGAGGAAGAGGAAGAGGAGGAGGAGGAGGAGGAGGAAGAGGAGGAGGAGGAGAAGATTAGAAGTTGAACAGTTTTCTCTTTGTGTGTCTCCCACAGAGATCAGAGCTCCTCCGGAGGACAGATCTCCCACCTCTTTGTGCAGCTTCTCCTCCTCCTCTCTGCTCCTCTCGTGTTCTCGCTCCGTCTCCTCCAGTTTCCTTCTGACAGAAGCAGCAGAGCTCAAAGTTATTAATTTCATCTGCAGATCATCAACAGCATCAAATGTTCCATCGAGAAGCGGCTGTTCTCGTCCACTCACACTGAGCCTGATGTGTCAGGTGTGTTCACTCACCTCTTCTTGGCGACGTCGTCCTCCAGGTTCTGCACTTCCTGTTGCAGGACGCTCAGTCGCTCCTGAAGAGCTCCGTTCTCCGACCGAGTCTCCTCCAGCTGAGTTCTGCAGCCGACAAACCAGCAGGAGTCAGAAACATCAAACCAACTTGGATCTGATAAAACAGGTTTGGACTGAAAACCTGAAGTGGTGGTTGAACTGATCTGAAGTTGTGCTGATTTAAATGTAAAGAGTCGTGACTTTGATGAACAAAGTGATCAGAGGATCAGCCGGCTGAAGGCTTCAGTCTGCTTCAAACAGAGCTCCTGTTTTCATTCCCGTCCTGCCAGCAGAGCCTCACTTTTACTTTTACTTTGGTGACAGGTTGAATGAGTCGCACTAAATTCTGCATCCAAACAGAAATCATCAACACTGAGCTGAAAATATAAGTTTCTTATTCGAAAGCTGATTTCAGTCATTTGACCTTTGACCTCTCTGTCTCTGTCACATGACTTCACTCTGTCATTTCACCAGTTTGATAATTTCAGGAACAAAACTTTTGGAAGCACTTTTTCGCTTGTTGACAGGTTGAGTTTATCTGAAGCAAACTGAGGCCTCAAACCTGCAGGTGATTCTCCATCAGGTCGAATCCAGTTTGAACAAAAACAACAACGCCAGAAAAGGAAACAGACGCAGACAGACAGACAGACAGACAGACAGACAGACAGACAGACAGACAGACAGACAGACAGACAGCGTGGTGACAGACAGTTATTTTGATGAAGAGTCGTCATGCGTTTGTCATTCAGTTAGAGATGAAGAGTTAAAGCATTCAGAGACGATCACACTGATGATTCAGTCTGCAGCAGTGCATTGTGGGCAACAAACCGATCAGCGTTTCATTCCGTTAGCAGAGTTTCTACCTGTGGAAAGATCACATGTCTCGGTCAGGTGACTGATGCTGTTAGTCATTCAGTTACTCAGATGAAAGCACGGCGGCTGATGGAGGTTAGTCATCACAGGACCAGGTTCTGGGTCTCGTGGTCGGTCTCATGCTCCACAAACCTGTGCGGACTGGCCGGGTCCATCACCTCCTCCAAGGCCAGGACCAGCCTCTCCAGCTCCATCAGCTTCTGTGTCATGCCCCTCTTCTCCTGGTCGAAGTCCTCCTCTGCTCTCCTCAGCTGGCTCTGAGACTCCTGCAGGTCTTGCTGCAGCTGGAGGAGCTGCTGTCGGGCCTCGTCCAGCTCTCCGCCCTTCGCCTCCAGCTGGTTGGTCAGCTGTTGGAGGTCGCCTTGATGCTTCTCAGAGGAGCGGCGTCTCTCAGCGGCGTCTGCAACCTCAGCCCGGAGTCGATCCACCTCGCTGGTTTTGGCGTTCAGCTGCCTCCTGAGGTCGAGCACCAGGTCGGCGGTCTCGTTCAGCTGTGAGCTGAGTGCTCTCAGATGGTCTCTGAGCGTGGAGATCTCCTCCTCCATCTCTACGATCTGGGTGGAGAGCTGGTCGGCCAGGCGGGTGTAGCTCCCGTTCTCCTGGCTCAGACGGCAGACCTCCTCCTTCTCCTCACCCAGACTGGCCTGGAGCTGCGAGTTCCTGGTCTGCTCCTGGTTCAGAGCCTCCTGCAGGCCGGCCTCAGCGCTCCTCCTCCTGTCTAACTCCACCGAGACGCCGTCCAGCTCCAGCTGCAGGGTGTCCACCGCCATGGCTTGGTCCTTCAGGTCCTGGATCAGCCTGTCGCGATCCATCTTCAACGAGTGCAGCTCGGCGGTCAGTTTGGAGACACACTCGGTTTTGTTCCTCACGGCCTCCTGCAGGTTCTCCAGCTCGGACCTCAGGGCGCCGACCGTCTGCTCTCGCGCTCTCAGCTGCGCCTGCTGCTGGACGAACGCGGTGGAGAGGCGGCTGCAGTTGTCGGCCACCACCTCTCTGTCCTGCAGGATGCTGTCGGATGCAGCCTGCAGGGTTTCCAGCTCCTCTTTCATCTGAGTCACCTGAACCAGGAGCTGCTCCTCCTTGGTCTTCACCCGCTGCAGCTCCTCCTCCACAGAGCTCTTCTCTGAGGAGAGACGTTTATTCGAAACCTCCTGAGACTCCAGAAAGGCGATGCTCTCCTCCAGCTGAGTGCAGGCCTCCTCCAGCCTGGCCTCCAGCTCAGAGCTGTGCTCATGAGAAGCTTTCAGATCTTCGTCTAACTGAGCGCAGCGCTCACTCAGCTCCTCTAAACTGGCCTCTGATTGGCTGATCTGCAGATGGGAGGTCTCTATGACCTCCTGTAACCTGGAGACCTGCTCCTCATGCTGCTCCTCCATCCTCTTTCTCTCTGAGGAGAACTGACTGCAGACCATGGCCTGCTCCTCCCTGGCTCTCTCCTCACACAGCAGCTTCTCCTGCTCTGATTGGGCGAGCTGTTCCTCCCAGAATCCTCTCTGCTCCTGCAGCTGCTGGCGCTCCCGGTGGAGCTGGTGGAGGAGGCGTCGCTGACCCTCAGCGTGCTGCAGCTTCATCTGAGAGAGCTGCTGCTCTGCTTCCTGCCTGCTCACACAGAAGGAACAGTTACAGCCGGAGCCTCAGAGACGCTCAGACTTCCTGCGAAACCTCTGACACCTGAATCACTCGTCGCTTCACTCGCAGGTTAAAGACGTTTCTCATCTCTCATGTTACACAATTTATCTTCAAACTGCAACAGTGTTTGTGTGTGAAACAGCAGATCAGTGAGCGAGAAGCAAAGACAGGCAGAGGAGAGATGAACTTTGAAACACTGACCTCACCTTCGGTTATTTCTTTATTCTCTTTTTCTCTCTTGTTAAAGTTTGATCTCGTTTGCTCTTTATTTTAAACCCTCATTTTAAATCCTTCATTCTTCACTTAGTTACTTTTCTCTGTTTCTTCAGCAGCTTCATGTGACAGCAGAAGCTCATACTGTATGTTCTACGTTGGAGAACAGGAGCTTACAAGAACGTTCAGCCATCGTATGGCGGCTGAACGTGAACCTGAGCTGAGGCGGTTTCCTGTTAGGAAACCAAACGCAGCTCACACACACAATGAAACACCCGCTAAATGACTCTGACAAGGAATCATGGGAAAAAACCTTTTGTAAATGGGCCACAGTGACAGCAGACAGTCACTGAGCCGCTGACGCAGAAATTCATAGTTTCACCTGTAAAGCTGATGAGTTTTCACCTGACACACCTGAGCAGAGCGAGCTGTGATGTCAGCACCCACCTGACCAGCATCACTTCCTGGTCCATCTTCAGCTTCAGCTCCGCCTCCAGCTGATCCTTCTCAGCGCTCAGTCTCTGCACCAGGTTGCTGATCTCTCTGGCAAAGTTCTGCTCCAGCTCCGCCCGCTCCCGCTGCATCCTGGGAAAACAAACGCTTTCATGCAGAGCCGACTCAGCAGTCACACACGTGAACGCTTGAATCCCTGATTTCCCTCCTTTTATCACCAAACCATCACTGACACCTGTGTGTCTGCTGTGATGAAGGTCTGGAACACTCTGCAGCATCCTCTTCCTCACCTGCGCTCCTGCTCGTTGCTCCACCCTCCTCCTCCTCCTCCATGTTGGATCTGAGTCTGCAGTTTGTCCAGCGTCTCCTTCAGCTGCTTCACCTGCTGCTCCGCCTGAGCTTTCTGCTCCTCCAGCTCACTGATCTCCAGCTGACAGACACACGAAAACATCACAGACGGCTCAGTGACATTCGATCCAAAAAAACGTCTCTTTTTAACATTTTTGAGGTCGGGACAGAAGATCAGGATTATTGATGCCTTCATGGTTTTTAACCTCAATGAGGAGAAAAATGAAACTTCACACTGACAGTCTGAAGATGAAAAACAGCATCTTTATCTTTAAATTTTACCTTGAAGGCCTGAGAGATGTCTTTACGTTCCACCTCCATGCTCTGTCTCATCAGCTCCAAACTGCGCTCGTAGTAGTTCACCTGGAGGAGGAAGAGGAGGAGGAGGAGGAGGAGGAGGAGGAGGAGGAGGAGGAAGAGGGGGGTTAGTTTTCATTTGTAAATGTGGTCATCCAATCAGAGCCTGAGGGAAACAGGTTACCTGCGTCTCGAGCTGGATGTGCAGCTGCTGCAGCTCCTGGTTGTGTTTCTGCTTCAGCTGCTCCAAAGCCAGTTCGGTCTGAATACTGACGGCAGGACCAGAGACGCCGTCCAATGAGCACAGAGCTGAGACAGGGAGACAGACGTAGGTCAGACGGAGGTCAGACGGAGGTCAGACGAAGGTCAGACAGCGCTGATGACTGCGAGCTAACAACCATAACATAGCTCAACATGACTGCTGCATCCCGTCTGTGTTTGGATCCAACGAAGCTGACGGTGATCGTTTAACATCTGAGCTCC
>JAPZDV010000003.1:24804225-24828721 GCA_029814665.1 Acanthurus lineatus | reverse complement strand
AAGAAAACATCATGTTCAGATATAAAAAAAACTTTAAGAGAAGTGATGTTTTGCATAAAGAAATTCAGATAATTAAATGGAAAAAAGAGAAATAAGTCAGAATATTTCAAGATTATTCAGCGCCGTTTCATGTAAAAACAGGAACGTTTTTGAGAATCAAGTGGCAGGATTTTTTAAAGTCGAGATTCGATCAATTTTATAATAATAATAATAATAATTTAAATTGTGGCTTCGGTTCGCGCATTTTTATTTGCTTTTGTGTGTATGTGTGTGTGAGTGCGTGTGTGTTCTGGTCGGTCCGGTCTGACGTCCCCTTACGTTGCAGTTACGTCACCTAAACGATGCGGAAGTCGAAGTCACCGTGGAGAACGTAAACTAATGTCAACCAGCCGTCTGAAAACAGAAGAAAACAGCGTCTGAAAGAGAAAGAAACATCAGAAGAAGAAACGGAGTGAACTCCAAACATGGCGAACAGCTCGTCTTTGCACTTTCATCGATACCGGCATGTAACGTAACTTAGCTAGCCGTTACTCTGTCACCGCAACATCTGCCTCCTCTGTGGCAGTCGGTTCGTTGGTTACCGACACCATTACCGTTTAATGGACCCTCCTGGTGACGGAAGCCACGTCGGTACTGCTGTGGTGTTTCACGGGTCACTAAAAAGCTGCAAGTCCCGCAACAACCCGGTATTTCTCCAAGGTATGTGAACAAGATACAGAACTCCTTTGAAAAATATCCAATTTTACTTTTTCTTTCGATATCACAGAACCATACAAATACTTTTTTATTACTAACAGTCTTCCGTAATTAATCAAAATTACCTCATTATTTCGGCCCACATATTATTCCAGTAAACAGTCGTGTCTCATAGTTAAATTTATATTTTTACAACCCCCCATCTGTTAACGTATGTCCTCTTCACCCTGCTGATCAGTGGCCAGCAGCGGCATGAGTCTCTTGGAAAAGTCGACATTTCTATGAAAACAACGCTGCGTGGTAGTTTGTATACACGCCGAACTGAAACTCATTTCTCTGTGATTAAAAAGGCTGTGAGTTATATATGATAAGTTTTTTATTTTGGAAAATAACTAAAGGAGGCGTTAAAGTGACACATTTCTGAAAGGAGTTCAAGCGTGCTGGCGGTTCCCAGTAACAGCGGCTACCGGAGCTTGAAAAGCAGCAGAAACGGCGCTTTTTGTCAAACCTACCGCCTCTTTACTCCCAGATAAAATGCTTACGAGCACGTTTACTGTTTTCCTCTTTGTTTCATGGATTAAGCTGTAAAGATAAATGATGAGACGGTGTGAAATGAAGCTGTGGGGTCCATCAGTCGGGATGTGGAAGGTCGAGCCACCTTTAAAATGACAGGAGACACTTTGTGACCGTGAAGCGTCGAAACGCTGCTGAGGATTTAAAACCAGCTCTAAGGAACACAAACACACCAGAGACTCAGGCTTTTTGGTCGGAACTGCCTGGATTTGTGTCTGTTGTTCTGTAACAGCTGAGCTGCCAGAACCGACGCTCATCATCTGGATCGATTCATTGATTATTTTCCTTTTCAACTCCATGTTTCATCAATTGATCATGTAACAAATATTGACGTCCCTGAATTATTAATTTTAAATGTATTGCTTTTAATTAAATTGAACAACAGCAATTGTGATGACAAGCTATACTTATAAATAATTTATTAGGCAAAAACCTACAGACAGTCTGTGGTTTTTCAGCCTTTGGAATCTGCTGTTTTTCTCTTTTCTGTCATTTTAAACTTAATTTGTGTGTGTTTTGAAGAGTCATTCTGGTCAACAAACACATGTTCAGATCAAAAACAACCAAACAGCTGCAGAAATCCGACAAAAGACAGTGAAAACATTAAAAGTGATTTTATGTTTAAATTGTCTGAGAGAGAAACATGACTGAACCAGATGAACACACTGAAACTGGAAGATGTTTGAGGAGTGAAGATTGAGCTGAACGAGGTTTCAGATGAAAATCATTTATTAAAAACCGTCCTTTTATCATGATTTTGGAACAAAAAGTTCATGTTTCAGATTTTTGTTCACAGAATAAATGAATTTGAGTTTAAATCCTCTTTCAGTGTTAAATATTAATACTCATATTTTAGTACTTGAATACTAGTAATTGAATACTCGAGTTTTAGTTTATGATCTGAATCTGATGTTCAGAGTTTTATTTAACCTGAACTGAAGCATAAATGTCTGTTTAATTTGTTTATTAGTTAATTATCAGTGCGAATGATTGAATTCATGCCTGTGTGTATTTGTGAGGACACATTGCTTTGTTTTCCTTATTGGAGGCATCTGGAGCCAGAAAGTGTGTGTCAGTAACAGTAACAGGGACGAGACACGCAATGAAACTATTTACTCGGTCAGCAGGACACGTTTGCTGTTCGTTCGACTCAGAACGACTTTTATTTGTTTAAAAAAAGAGAAGAAGAAGTGAAAGAAGAGATGCAGTTTGTGTGACTTTGTCCATCTGATCTTCTTCTCTCCTCCCAGACTTCCTGTTGGCAGCCGTCCTGCGTGACTCCGTCTCCAGGAACTGAGGTACTGCAACACACACACACACACACACACACACACATACTCACACACTCTCTCACACACACACACACACACACACACAGTCCATATGGAGCTGCTTGGTTCAGCAAACACACTGATTGATGTTTGTTGCTCAGAGTTCAGCTGTAAATTTTCCTGCACTGAAGACCTTATTTTGTGTGTGTGTGTGTGTGTGTGTGTGTGTGTGTGTGTGTGTGTGATGCTGGGACCACACACATGTTTGGAGTTTTTTTTTTTATCATAAAAAAGCAGAGTTGAGTAGAAACTGATCTCTGGTCAGTCTGAACTCAGTTCTTTGTTCAGTGTGTTATTTTGGTGCTTTTCAATAAACATAATAAAACAACAACTTCTTTAAAACTCAAGAATCATAAAGTAAAAAATCACATTAGAAAATGAACAAACATAAACAAAACAAAGCTGACTGACGCTGAAACATCAGGACGAACTCATGGATGTTCATCGTCTGTCAGATCTCTTCACTAAAGGGAACCAATGCAGAACGGAACTGAAACATCCAGCTTCACCTTCAAGTGTGAACGACACTTTTCTTAAAGAGAAGAAGAAAAAACTGCTGCGTCAAAAGAGGAAACTCGAGGTTAAAAAGCTGAAACTTAAACTGGTGAGAAACACGTTCAGGACGTTTAAATCACGTCTCTAAGGAACACTTCTGCTCTGTTCGGTCTGCTTTGTCCTGCTCTTACTGGAGTCAGTGAATGTAGCACAGACACTTCACTGACCTACAACCTGTGCCGTGTGCTGTGACATCACTGTGGTGGGTGTGGCCAGAGGAGTGAAGGTTCAGTGTGATTCATTATGTAACGAGTCTGTGTCTTTAATGCTGAATGTCGACCTCAGTGTCCTGATACGGGACAGGTCTGAACCTCTGAGCCCCCCCCCACCAACACCCCCCATCACCCCCTATCACCCCCCACCACCACCTCATCACCCCGCCCCGCCATCTGTCAGAGCCCCTCCTCATTGGCTGAGGGAGCTGGGGGCTGCGTGGAGGGAGGGGAGGGGGTATCAGCTGATTGATTGAGAACGGAAGTGAAGGAGGAGGAGGAAGAGGAGGAGCCTGAGGAGGAGGAGGAGGAGGAGAGGCTGAGTCGAGTCTGTAAATCCACGATGAGCCGCTCTGCTGCAGACAACAAGTGTTCAGAGAGAGAGAGGAGGGCGAGGGAGGACAGAACGAGCCTACGCTGTTACAGAGAGAGAGAGAGACGGGACGAGAGAGAGGAGGCGGAAAAGGAGGTTACCACGGCAACTCAGGGGACGTCGCTGCAGCGGCGAGGACACACAGGTAAGGTTACAGCTGCTGTGTGTGTGTGTGCATTGGCACACGTGTGTGTATCTGTGCATGAGTGTGTGTGTGTGTGTGTATGTCTATCTTTGTCTGTGTTTGTGTGTGTTGGTGGATTGAGCAGTGCATGCTGGGAGGGGGGAGGAGGAGGTGGAGGTGTTGGGGGAATCCTATTAGCAGTCCAGGAAAAGTAGGGCTAACTGTGTGCTTATCAGTCTGAGACACACACACACACACACACACACACACACATGCATGAACACACACTGCGTGCAGAGCAGCAGTATTTCAGGAGTGTTTCAGGAGTGTTTCAGTATCGTGCTGCTTCGTTTTCATATTGTTGCATCTGTTGGTTTAAATAAAGTTTTGTTCTCTGAGCTGCGTGTGACGGCGTCGCTCTTCTTCTCCTCGTGGCCGTAAAGTGAGAACTGAGAGCAGAGTTCAGCGGCAGATAAAAGTCAGCCGCCTCGTGCCGTCCTGCTGCTGCTGCTTCTGCCTGTAAAATCAAATGATTCATTAACAACAAATTGAAAATGAGGCGTTTGAGTTTCTGTCAGGCTGCAGCGTCTCTGCGTTCAGTTTCTCCTGTCAGATTTTAGTTTGATCGCTTGGAGCAGAAAAAGTATCTGTGTGTCTCATTTTCTGATAACGGGCACATGAGAGATAGTGTGTGTGGAGTTTGGACGTTGGTTGAACCTTAAACGCTGAACAGAGAAGTGAAGTTTGACTTGATGCTTTAATAATTCATCATTTTTCAGTTTGACTTCATCATCTGTAAAACAAACTGATAAACCAATAAACAGATGAATCTTTAGTGACAATAATAATCAATACTTGCAGCCTCAGTCTGAACAAACCTCCTAGATTTAAATCAGTCTGGTGTCCTATGATGCAACAGTGGACTGAAGTGGAGCAGTTGCTCACAGCTGGAGGCGGTGCAGACGCAGACTGACCTCACAGGTTCTGACCCGTCTCATCCTGATCGGTTTTGTGGCTCTCTGATTGGTCAGAATGACAGATCTGGTTTTGAATTGTGACCCCGCCTCCACCTTGCTCACTGATTTCAGACATTTCCCAGAAACCCCCTGATCACTCCAGAAAAGGAGCTAAGATGTGACAGATGAGGCAGGTTCACCTGCAGCAGGTGGAGCTCAGAGCTCCTTTGAGCAAGGCAGCGACGCCACCTGTTGGCTGTAAGTCAGCGTGTTGCTGGAGTTTCACTGCGAGCCTTCAGTGTTCTCAGTGTAAACAGGAAGTGTTTGTGTCGTAGATTTCCTGTCCGTCCAAATGAAATCCTGCTGTCAGAAATCTGATGGTGGCAGGAAGTGACTGATCCAGAGTCAGAGTTTCTCTTATCTTTGGATCCTGTTCGTCTCTTCAGGGTCTCCTCAGCGTCTCTGACCTCAGTGCGTCACACAGTCGACCTGCTGTCACTCAGAGCGCCGACATGCACGAATGTAAAGTTCAGCTTCAGCTGAATAAACTGTGGTCACGTGTTTGGTGCTTGTTGATCAGTCAGTAAGTTTCCTGTTTGGTTTAAGTTGTTACAGATGCAAACTGACGCTGTGATCGTTCTCCTTCCTCCGTAACAACGAGGGAAGATGATTTCATAAAGAGAATGACACATTGTTGTCCAGATGTGCAGCATATGCAAATCAAATGAGCTGCAGCTGGACTCGAGAAGCTGCAGTCTTTGTGAAGTCTTTGACATATTTGTGCTTCATCCAGATGTTCTGCAGCGTCACAGAGCAGCTCTGCTTTAATTATGAGCCCGGTCTCTTGTTGACAGGAGCCACAAAGATCAAAACGAGCAGGAAAATCGTCCCGGTGGGCTGTGAGGTGGAATCACAGTGTAAGAATCTGAAGCAGAGAGACCCAGTTGGCAGCAGAATCTGTTTAACTGCGGTTCTGCTGTTTGAGAAGTGACTTTTTTCAATGATCAGAAAGCTGCTCGCTATCCATTCACCTGTCCAGCAGCGTCAGAGCTCCAAACTGTCACCTGCGGTGAGTTTGGGTCTTTTTGGAGCCTCTACTGCCATCTAGTGTTCCATCAGTGAAGCTGTTTTTAGCACCTTCAGAGTTTATTTTTACTGGCTGTATCAACATATTTGCTGCCATGCGAGCTGCTAATCACAGCCTGATGAGACACCATGTGAGGAACACTCCTGTCTGACACGACACCAGCGCCCCCTTGAGGCTTTAATGATGTCAAAATATTACTTTTTGTTTAATTGACAGACTCTTGGACAGAGTTTGAGTGTCGACTGATTGCCATCAGAGTTTTTCCTCTCAGTTTCCTACACCGAGACTCACTGAAGAAGTGAGGAGACTCACTGAGGTTTTCAAGACTCACTGTGCGTTAAATCCATCGATGAGTCGAGTCTGTCTGTCTGTCCGACCGTCCCTCTGTCTGTCTGTCTGTCTGTCTGCCTGCCTGCCTGTCTGTCCGTCTGCTGCCCGTCTGTCTGTCTGTCTGTGTATCTGTCAGTTTGTCTGCAGCAGAGATCATAACCATGATGTCACGCTGATGAACTGAATTAAATGTGGACACTTCCTGTGAGTGTGAGCACTGAAAGCAGGGTGAGAGATGATAGATGATGATGATTGATCGGCTGCAGCAGTTGATCAAAAGATAAATAAAAATGTCAGCATGTCTCTCTGGGCAGTTTGGATTTTACTGATCGATCGGTTAATGTCGGGATTCTGGATGAAAGCAGCTGAGATGCTGATAGTTCAAAGAGACACGCTGTAAATAGTTTGCATGAAATACAGTGATAGTAGTCACACACACACACATACACACACACACATACACACACACACACACACCCGGTTTAAAGGACTCGATGATGGTCTGATCTGGTTCAGTCGGTCCTGTGGAGACTCAGTTTGGTTGGATGAGGACAGACTTCCTGACCTCAGGACTCCTCACAGCTGCCCTGATCACGACTCTGCCTCATCTTTGCCTACCTGAGGCCTGTGTGTGTGTGTGTGTGTGTGTGTGAGTGTGTGTGTGTGTGAGTGTGAGTGTGAGTGTGAGTGTGTGTGTGAGTGAGAGTGTGTGTGTTTGTGTGTATGTCAGTGTGAGTGTGTAAATGTGTGTGTGTGATAAATTGTGTGTTTCCATGTGACTTCAGACGAGATGAGCTAATTTGCTGACCTCCTTCTGAGGAAGAGGGTTACAGATTTACCGTAAAGTCTGAAATAGAAGGAAGCAGAAGTTTGGTTTCAGACTGTGAAACATTTCATTCGTGTGCAGATCAGACAGCTCGATGGTTGTTTTCTTGCCTCCACACCTGAAGTCCAAGCTGCTTTTCCTCATCTATTAATAGACTCATCAAAGTGAGTTGGCGTGTGCTGGCCCACATGTTGCGCCGCCATGTTGGAGGAAGGCCAAAGACATGAATGGACATGTAGTTAACGTTGCAGTTGACCTTTTCAGAGGATAAGAACTCTCTCTAAAGACTCTTAAGGAGCAGATTTTCCCACGTTTTTCTGGCTTTAACACTACAAACATTTCAGTCTGCAGTCTTTGACTTTCTTTCTGCTTCTGTTATGATGTGAACAGTTTGGTTTCTGACCTTTTTGTCTATAGGCACCAGTCTACAGAGGACTGCTTCAGTGTCGAGGGTTACAGCAGGTCATCAGCCTTTGGTTGTTGGCAAGTTGGATGGAAAAACCTCCTTTAAGTTTCACTTAGATCATGAGAGGGACATTTGCTGTTGTCAGATTGCAAGACTGTTTCATGAAAAAGGAGTTGCTTATGAATGTCTGCAGATAATAAATTAAGTCACATTAACTTCTTCTCTTTGTCTGCTTCCTGATGCAGGCTGAAGAGTGGATGAGCAGATGGAGGACCAACCTCACAGTCCAGTTCCTCTTCTGATGCTCATCAAAGGTTTTGGCACTTTACCCGGCACAGGGAGTTCACAGGATTCTTTTCACCAACAGTGAAGATCCTCAAAAGAAACTCACATTCAGGTGACAGATGTGCCGACATGTCTCAGGCAGGTAAAGTCCTTCACCTGTACGTTGAAGTGAGGTCTGTTGAGGAGGAAGGCAAGACGTCAGGAAGGAAAGATGATGGGACAGGTCAGCTGATGCTTCAGTGTCCAGACATCCTGCCTTACTCCCAGAGAAGCTCCGCTCGCTCGAGCCCCAGCCGCAGTCCGGATCTTTCTCCAGGGTCTCAGCACCAAACCAGGGTTGGAGGCCAAAACTTCCCCCCCTCAAAGTCCTCATCCAGGCACTCGGTGAGCTTCCAGCTCCACAACCCTGATGCCGCAGAGTCCGGCACCACGGTTCCCCGGCAGGATGTGTTGTATGACAGTTTTGGTCAACTACTGCAGGTCCTTGGGTCTGGAACAACCGCCTCAGGCCAACACGGCCCACTGGGGCTCACCCATCCCTCTGACATGGACCCCTACCGGGGCAGAGGGCTTTTCTCCCCATCCTCCTCATCCTCTGGGAGGCTGACTGTCCCCTGCACACCCACCAGCAGCCGCCGGTCCCTTGAGGTCCGTGGAATGGAGGCTGAGGAGGGAAAGACCTCTGTGGTGTCCTTCGGCTTCATAGAGAAAGCCAACGTTCACAGCATGGGGGGCCGCCGGACCTCTGTGTGCCAAAGTGAGTTGGACAATCCTTTTTACAGAACGGAGGGGCAGCTGTTGCCTGCACATCTCCAGAAGAGACTGAGTGACCCAGCATGGTACAACGGTCAGCCAGGACAGAGCGATCTTTACCCCGGTCACACCCACCTGTCCCAGACTCAGTCCCCGCGGGGCTCGCCTTACCTGCAGAGGGCCACCATGGACGCCGTGGCCAGAGATGCCACTTATAGGGCCTTGAGGGAGTTTGGATCCCCAGAGCTCAGACGTAGATTTGCTGGTCAGGGTCCAGAGAAATGTAGTCCAACTCTGCCACGACACTCTGAGCCCCCTCGCTGCCGGTCCTGGGCGGGATCACCGGTTCTGCCCCGCAGCACCCGCACACTGCCATCTAAGGCCCAACTCCTGGAGCTGGAAAGAGGAGCCTTCTGTAACTCAGTGAACGGATTACCCAGAAGTCCTGCCTCTGACCACCTGTGTGCCCAGACGGGGTATTTCTTCCACTCAGGAGCTCCAAGCTCAGCTCCTCGCTCTCATGTCCTGCTCCAGAACCAGCAAAGGCCATGGGTGGGGGATGAGAGCCCGAGGCTGACGAGCAAATTTCACCAACATTTACCTGCAGGGAGACCGACTGACATCCAGCACGAGATCCCAACTAGCTTCTTCCCCTCCAGCACCCGTTCCAGGACTGGCTACCAAACTGGCACGAACCCCCAACACAGTGTGAACAGTAGCTGTGGTGCAAACACCACCAACACCAGTCACAGTGCCGTGGACCGTATGAACCACATGGCTAATGAAAACTCCAGCTTACCCAGCAGGACTTACTGCAGGTCGTCACGCTGCAGCAGCAGAGCCAGTGACTCAGTCAGTCCTTCCAGTGGGAGGAGAAGCATCTCTCCATCCTCAAATCCTGAAGTGGCTTCTAAATTAGCCATGGAAGCTGCTAAACTGTCCTCAGTTTTTGCAGACAGACGAACTCCGTCTCCAACACCTGCTCAAGCTGAGTCACTGAGGTACGAGAGTCCCAAGACAGGGGGGCCACACCTGAGAGACTCTCAGCCTTATGCCAGTCTTCACAGGCAAAGCTCCCCTGAACCTTCGCAGGCTGACAGGCAGAACCACAGATGGAAACCAGACAAAGCGACACCTCAAACCAGACCAGGAAGCATCTCACCTCTCCTGTGCCAGAAAGGCCGGTCTTCACCAGCGTCCCCTGCCTTGCCGGCCAGGTTGCACCGTGGAGCCATCTGTCAGTCTCCAGTCTTGGACCCTCGACCGCATCGAGGTCCCTCACCAACCAAAGACATGTCGAGTCTTCACCGCTACCAGCAGCCACAGTACACCGGAGACCGCAGGTCGCCAGGCGTGGAGCTACGGCAGTACGATCACTTCCACGACCGATCAGAAGGACACAGCCCCGAACTCCCCAAGAGAATTCTCTCCAGTCAAAACACAGAAACTCTGCCTGTGAGCTGGACCTCCAGGAACAAGGAGTGTGGAGAGGCTGGACCAGTGCATCACAGGGATGAAGGCGGTAAACAAAACCACAGACAGTCGGTGCCGGGACGCTGGACGCCGGTTGTAATTGTGTCCAAGGATCAGAGAGGGGAGGTTCAGGATCACAGTGGAGCCACGGGCTCATCTTCTCAAAGCTCCAGTGGGGTGACTGGCAGCGTGTCGGGCAGCGTGTCGGGCAGCGTGTCGGGCAGCGTGACGGGCAGCGTGACGGGCAGCGTGGGGGAAGGTTCACCTGCAGACAGGAACGACACGCTTTCACCCGAGTCCTCGAGTCAGTCGAGCCACGACACAGCAGACACGGGCTCAGGGATGCAGGTCGGCTGTGTGGGAGGATGATGATGACGAGGGTTCAGTCGTGTGTGTGTGTGTGTGTTACTTATTGTCACGTTTACTTCAATGACAATAAAAAAAACAAATTCAAAGTTCTTCCAGCTGGACGAGTTAGTTTCTGTTCCTCTGTGAGTTTTCTTTGTTTCATCATCGTTCTGAGAAGTTGAAGTGTAGAATAAAAATTTAACACCTCAAACATAAAACAGAAGTTCGTCTGCATCCTTCTGCTCACAAACCGTTAAATTAAAACATTTAAATCTCCTCTGACAGTTTACGGAGGATAAAAAATTACGTCTCTGAGGACGCGATGGACTCGTCTCTGTCCTGTTTGACCTTTATTAAAACTTTAAAAGTCTGATTATATTAATATTTGATTCTCCTTAAAACTCCAGCATTCAGTCTGTGTGTGTTTCAGATCAGGACACACACATGAACACACACACTGTGTGACCTCTGACCTCCAACATGTTTCTGTGGTCGCAGCACAAAGAAACTCTGCATGTTTTCATGGAGTGAAGAAAATCTGACAGGATGAATTTTAAAAAAGCTTGAAACTCTTTGTGATGTGCTCATATTTGTTTTGAAAAGTGTTTTGTGTTGAGATGATCTCAGATTCCTTCTCTCCTCCTCGTGCAGTCGGACGGCGGCTCGTCGTCGACGCCGTCCTCTCGATCGCAGAAGATCGCTCAGGCCAAGTGGGAGTTCCTGTTCGGAGGGCAGACGGAGGAGAGCCGCTGCAGCAAAGGTACCTGCTCTCCATTTTCAATCCATTTTTAATGATTTTTGGTATAAAAATAGAAAAATGAGATTCATGAGCAGAAAAAAATCCCAGGTACAGATGTTAAGTTCAGTTTAACGTCTGATGACGGTTCAGCCAATCAAACCAGAAGTTCTTGTTTTTGTCAGATCTGATGAAACACCTCCATCATATTTCTCGTGTTTGTTCACACTGATTTCAAACATGATGTTTTCTGATTAAACCTGCTCTTGTTGCAGAACTTTTCTGCGTCATTGATCACTGATCTGGAAGTCGTCAATGTTTTTGCTTCCTTTGCTCGCTTGCATGGTTCTTCCTCTCAGAAAGCAGAAGAACCAGTTTGTCTTTTCTCTTCTATTGTTTCTCTGCTCAGTGAAGTAAACATGCAGCTACAGGAGCTTCATTTAAGCCAATTAGCTGAAGCTTAACATCAGCTGCTTGTACAGTTTGCAGCTCTGCTCACAAGCATCACTACACAGCTCCGATCACTTCCTGTTTACAGTCTGAGGTGACTCTGATTTATTCATCTGATGGTACAAACGTGAGATGTTACCTGGTGACGCTGCTGGATCATTAAAGACTAATATAGTTTATTGATAAAGACATATCAGCCTGTTAATCAGGAGGTTTGTAAAATGTTATCAGACAGTTCAGATATTAATCAACACATTTATCAGTAACACTGATGTTCAAATAATCAATCAGAGTGTGAACAGAAACCGGAAGTGCAGAACTTTTCCTTCAGCCTCTCATCAGTGTCTCTGAAGGTTATTTTCTCATAAATTTCAACGATGAGGACTTGAGACAGAAACAATCGACATGTTTTGCAGACGCTCCGTCCACGACGCCGCCAACCAGCAGCTCGCCCAGCCCCACCCCTCCCTCCTCCCTCCATCTCCACCCCTCCACACAGAGGAGGGGGCGGGACGGCGACGGTCCGAAGCTGTCGCATCACGAGGTTCGGCAGATTGAGGTGGAACTAGTGACCCCCGACTCACGAGGCTCCACCCCCAGGACCGGCATCATCCGCAAAACCATCAAATACTCTGAGACAGATCTGGACGCCGTGCCGCTGCGGTGCTACAGGGAGACCGACCTGGACGAGGTGATCCATCCAGTCTGCATCGACCTGGTTCATCACACCTGAGAACCTGAACGCTCATCTCTGATAAACCTGATTTGTCTCCCTGCAGGTGATGCGGGCGGAGGCCGAGGCAGCTGATGATGCCGAGGCGGACTCGGCCTTCGGGAGCAACCGCAGTGTCCTGGGAAACTCGAGCTTCAGCCCTGCAGATGCCTCCCCGAAACCCCGGACAGGCGGAGGTAAGGAGGAGGACGAGGAGCAGGAGGACGAGGACGAAGACGAGGAAGGAGTGGCGAGCTGGGCGAGCGTGAGGATGCTGGGAGACCGACAGAGACAGAGAGCCGCCAAGGAGGAGGACGAGGTGTTCGGTCTGCTGCTGACGGGGTGAGATGTTTACAGGGCTTTGTTTGAATCCATGTGGTTACACACACACACACACACACACACACACACACACACACACACACACACACACACACACACACACACAGACAGCAGATCTGATCTGAGTAAAAGCCTCCAAATGAACCCTGACGGACTCACAAACACGTGAACTCGTGCTGGTTCGGTTCAGGACGTCGCTCACGACACCTCACTGATGTTGATCTGCATGAGATCCAGAGTTTGGTGTTTGTTTGTCTTTTAGGCCGACGGAGGCGTCATCAAACACACATGGCGGCCTTAAGTCTCCCATCTCCATTGGCAGCCCCCGCCGGCCCTCCGACAGCAACCTTGACTCCTTCAGCCGCCATTTTGAAAGCATCATGGAGTCTCACAGGGCCAAAGGCACCTCGTACAGCAGCTTGGACAGTGTCGACCTCCTGACCTCTGGATCCACGTCCGTGTTCACCTTCGACCTGCCCACCCTCACTCCAGAGATCCAGGTGAGGGGGGTGGGGCTGATGATGTTGAAGTGATGTCACTGCGTGCTGTAACACTGCTGTGTTTGTGCGTTCAGAGTCAGATCTGTGACAGCGCCAAGCAGATCATCGAGCTGAGTTTCGCCCCTCTGGCCCATCCGGACCCGTCCGCCCCCTCGGAGACGTCTCGCTCCGAAATCACCCTGAATGCCTCAGGGGCGGGGCTCCGCGGTGGCTCCAAAGATGACTCGGGTCCTCCGGTTCGATCCAGATCGGAGAAAGAGACGTGGCGCCGTTCCATCCTCAAAGATGGCTTCCGCAAGGCAAGCTCCGCCCCTTCACTCCACAGCAACCCCAGGTGAGTCAGAGCTGATGGTTCAGGTCCTCCTGGTCCCGTCAGATCTACTTTATGTGCACAAACACACCTGAGCCTCATGTGCCCAGAGCCTCCTCTGTGTGTATCTGTGTGTGAATGTGTGTGCGTGTGTGCGTGTTTATGTTGAGTCAGTTTAATGGAAACTGGGGCTCCTTCATGTAATTCTGCCACCAGGTGGTGACAGAGTGAAACATCATCCTGACTGTAACACTTGTCTTTGATGCTGTTGTGTTCGTCTTTGTAATTGAATCAGATACCCTGAATAAACTCTCACACACACACACACACACACACACACACACAGACACACAGACACACACACAGACACACTCACACACACACACACACACACACACACACACACACACACATGTGAGGAGCCTGTGTGAGCCGGCGTCTGCGGCTGTGAAGTGAAAACAGTTTCTGACAGAAAACACTTTGGTCCCAAATATCAGAATAACAATTAGATGCTTTAATAATGAACACGAGTGTAATGAGCCTTTAATCAGTGCTGCAGTTACACTGATCAGCCACATGATGGCACCAGAGAGTCATAATGTAGGTACACTTAACCACACAGTTTGTGTGTGTGTTTGAGCGTGTGAGTGTGTGTATTTATATGCTTGTGCGTGAGGATTTGACTGAACCGCACACCCAGGCTGTGAGACAACACATGAGTTTAATTATAGAGTGTCTTATATGTAGCTGAGCTGAACACATATGCACACACACAGACATGCATAGACGCACACGCATGCACACAGGCACACACACACAGACACACACATGCACAGACACACACACACATGCACACACACACACACACACACACACACACACAGTGTCCTGTGTAGGTGGGGGAGGAGGGCGACTTTCAGCGTTGTGTTTTGATTAATTGAAGGTGTTTCTTGTGTTTCTGAGAGAAAAAGATGAAAACAAACTGAAGCTCATTTGTTTTTTTCATGTTTTTAGCTTTTGGAATCACAGAGTGTGTTAAACCTTCTAAAAGAAGAGAAACCACGTGTTTCATGCAGATGGACTGGCAGAAGTTTTCTTCATTGTAAAGTTTTCGGTCTTCCTGTCTGACGTCTGAGCTCAGAAATGTTCCCCAGATATTTTTAACTGTAATTTGGTCTTTTCTGGCTGTCAGCTTGTTTGTGTGGTGAAAACTTTGTGAGCGACGGCTCGTCCAGGCTTTTAAAACTAAAAACTTGCACAACACACTGTTTGACTGAAGGCTGACTGGAGGTCCGAAGAACTCAGAGTCACATGACGTGAATCCATCATGACAGCAAACATCGACATTCAGTAACAACGTGAAGACGAACTTTAACAGGTTTTTAAAAAACTAAACAAACAGAAAAAACTTCAGCAGTCGATCAGCTGGTTTTTACAGACTGACAGAGAATCTGTGACACAAGTTATCAGATACAAGTAGTGGATTACAAGTACGATATATTACTCAGAGATGTAAAAGTATCATGTTTCTTCCTGCCCAGCAGCCAATCAGACGAGGGCCAGTCTGTGGCTGCGGTAACCACGGCAACGGCAGATTAACCTCCTGGAGCGTGAGATGTCAGAGTTTAAAATAGACAGAGAGCGGCGTCGTGTCACGGTTCAGGTTCCCGGGTTCCTGAGCTCGGTTCCACAGCAGAACCCTGTGAGGAGCAGAGGACGTTCTGCCCGCAGGTTCACGTTCTGTCAGCTAACAGACTGCAGACGGCTGCAAAGACTGGATCAGTTCACGTTCACAACAAAAACATAAAAACTGAATGAACCAAAAGTTTTTACTCAAATGTGAAGCAGCAGAGATTTCACTTATGGTGTCATGCATTCATGCATTCATGCATTCATGTATTGACGCATTCATGCATTCATGCACTCATGCATTCATGCATTCATCGTCGTGCAGTCGGTGGTGTTTTTTGGTAGTTGAGCAGGTCAGTCGTGTTGCTCTGCTTATTGTTTGTGTGTGAGACTGATCCTTGGCTGTGGTAATCTATTACTTTGCACTGTGCTGAGCTTCTGTCTCTGTTTCTTTGAATCAGCTCGTCAAACACGCGATAACATCGTGACCGGACGCTGATTTTCCAGTTCAAATCTGAGAGGAGCAGCAGTTCAGTGTCAGGACGTCGTGTCTCTGTGCTCCTCTTCATCTTCTCTCTGATGTTCGGTGTTCTTTTTGGTTCCACATCCTCTCGCTCTCGGCTTTCAGCTCCACACGGTCACGTCCAGCAGACAGAAGCAGCTCAGATCTGAACAGCGCTTCTTCATTTGAGGCGGAGCAGCATTTGTGATGGAGGTTCTGGTTCGGCTCAGATATGAAAGATATCATGAAGTCTGTTTTGTTTCAGGCTGCAGAGGTCGACTTTGTTGTTTCAGCTGAAGCAGAGATGCTTTTGTGAAACAGATCTGAACAGGTTCGTCTGTGCAGAGAGACAAATATTTACTGTTTCCTGTCACCTCTTCACAATAAAAGCCTCTGTGAGCATCGACAGTGACTCCAGCTGTGGTGTGTGTGTGTGAGAGAGTGAGCAGTGATGCTGATTTCAGTCTGATCACATCACACACTGATCGATCGATCGATTGATAACGAGCTGCACTGAGTCCAGACTTCCCCTGATGTGAGACAGTTTATTTACACAAAACCTCAAGGATCAGCGACAGCTTTGTGCAGTGGTTAGCGTTAATTGTAGGTTTTTGGTCAGTGTTAGCTCAGCATGTTCAATCCCTTTGGTTTAGTTTGGGATAAGTGTAATCCCAGGATATCTTAAACCCAGGCTGAGTTACATCCTGGACTCATCTTCCTCCCAGGCTGAGCTAAGATCTGGTTTTATCCAGGGATTAGCTTTAGCTTCAGCTGGTGCTAACGGTTAGCTGATGAAGTGTGTGTCTCTCTGAACATTGCAGGGCTTTAGAAGCTCTGTCCTGGTCTTCAGGGATTACGAGAACTTTCTCCTGGTTTCTTTCTCTCGTGTGTTTTTGTAGAAACTCAAGCAGAACTCGAACACATTCACATTTTTAAGGAATGAAATGAAAACACAGAAACTGCTGCTTGGAGGTTTCTGTGCTTCAGTCTGGAGGAGTTCACTGTTTTCCTTTGGCCTCCGTCCCTCCGCTGGGTGTGGACACAGACGATTCAAATTCAAACACAAACTTTATTGTTTCAAGTTGAAAACAAACCAAACCACAGCGGACGTTTCCTGAGAGCAAAGAATTTAAGATCACACCCAAACAGCCACAGCAGCTTCTTCTTCTCCTTCTTTTTCTTCTTCTTCACTGAACAAGACTCATCCAACATGCTGGCACACACACACACACACACACACACACACACACACACGCACACATAGTTTTATCAGCCTATAGGAGGGAAATTCCAGATGGATCCATTCAGCGCTGCAGAGACGGGATGGAAAGAGAGACCTCCCACTCCTGTCAGACAGCTGGAGACACTCCCTGAGCACCAACTCCTCCTCCTCCTCCTCCTCTTCCTCCTCCTCCTCCTCTCTGTGTGGATCTTTTCCATCTGCTGTCCGGTTGCGCTGACCTCTGACCTCTGACCTCTGGCCTGTTTTATGCCTGGCTGCTGGTGATGCTGCTGGTTTCAGATCTGTTGAAGAATGTTGATGTCCTTTCAGCGTCTGAATAGAAGTTTTATTGGCACCACTAAAACAGAAACATCGAGTCACAAAATTTGTTCGATTCAAAGTAACTTTCAGCTTGAAATCAAAGTGTTTTCTCTGTTTTTAAGTTAAAATGATTCAAAAACCAAGTTTAGATCATCGATCAGATCTTTGTCAGATACTTAAACACAAAGACGGGATCTTTGCATTTAAACTAGAGTTGTAGTTTATTTTACTTTATAATATTAATTATTGTAAAACTGTGTTTATGTGGCACTTTTGATGTTAAAGATGCAGTAAGTTTTGCCTTCAGACCTATAAAAATTATATTTATTTAAGATTTTGTAAAAATAGTATTGAAAGGTAAAATTTAGTAAACTTAACTTTAAAAAGATGAGTTTGAGGTTTTGAAAGAGATTTTTACTTTCACATTACTGATGAACTTGTTCCTTCGCAGCCATTTTTTCTCTCTGTTCGACTCTTTTTTACAGATTCAGTTTTACAGTTTTTCTCTCAATGAGTCAAAGTTCACAGTTTTAACGTTTGTAACTCGAGAAACAAGAAAAGTGTCGGATAAAAACTTCAGAAAGGTCGATGGAGTGAAAGGGAGGCAAGAGGAGACAAAGAGAGGAAGAGAGGAAGGAGAGGACGGAGGGAGGAGGAGTAGGAGGGGAGGAGGAGGGGGAGGGGCATCCTGGGTCAAACAGGGGAGGAAACACAATCCTCCTCCCCCCTCAGCTGATGGAGGAGAGGGGAGGGAGGAGAAGATCCGACTGTGACGAGAACCAGAGGGAAAGTTGTGCAGCGAAGTTGCTGAGAGAAAAGCCGGCGTGGAGGTTTGAAAAGTGTTGAAGAAACAGAGAGAAGAGGAGGAGAAGAAGAGAGAAAGGAGGACGAGGAGGAGGAGAAGAGAAGAAGAGGAAGGAGGTGACAGAACAGCGAGGAAGAAAAGTGAAAAGTGAAGCAGGCGGAGGAGGAGGAGGAGACGCTGCAGCTGCCGGAGGAAAAACAAAGACAGACGGACCGAAGCAGAACTGGAGACTGATGATGTCGTGTTTTTATGATGTCATCACTTCAACTTAAGGATGATGTCACTAGTTTCCCTCGAATGTCGGCTGATTGGCCGCTGCTTGGCCGCTGACATCACAGGCTGGGTGTGAGTGTGAGAGTGGGCGGGGCCTTGCTGACATGGCCAGCTACCTGCTGTGCTGGGGGGGCGGGGCTCTGGAGGACAGGTATCTGTATGCTCCGCCCTACCCGGCCGTGTACAGGTGAGTCTGTGTTTGCACTTTAAACCAGCTGCTTCTGATGGGAGGAGTTAAAAAACACAATTTACCTCAGTTCATCTGTTCATTTCGTTTTCATCCCTGATTTCAGTTCTTCAGAGGAAAAGTTTAGACTTTTTAAAAAATAAAACTAAAGTCTCATAATTTTTATGGCATGAACTTTATCGGTTTATAAGTTTTATGCATCAGCATCTTTCAAACAAGCTTTTGAAGGAGCAGCTGAAGAGCTGGAAGGTTGTGTGATGCTCAGGAAACACCTGTTTGGTGTTTCACAGGTGAACAGGTGAACAGGTTGGTTGGTTACAGGTGAGAGGATCGTGGTCTGGTGTGAAAGGAGCTTCCTGTCTCAGCATGGACGCTCCCTCTGTGTGGGGGTGTTTTACTCTCCTTCACTCCTGCTGGCTCAGAGGACTGAAGGAGAACAAAGCAGCGATGTGTTCAGGGAGGAATCAGTGCCCGACCTTCTCTGAAAGTCTGTTGATGGTCGGACCTCCTGTGACCGTCAGTTCACCGTGTTTCTCCTGGTGGGGGGGCTCCTCACGTCCTCCTGGCTGCGGTTCAGTTTCAGCATCAAACTGCTGCGGGTCGTCGCTCTGACTCAGCAGTAAGTCGCTTCTGCTCGGGGCGCCGCTCTGCTTCGCTTCAAACAGAATCCGTAATGAAGCTTCCTGCGTTTCCAGCGAGTCCAGACCTTCCTGCTGGATTCGAGTCCCTGCAGGCAGAAGATCTCCTCTGCACTCTGGAGGAAGTTTGCTGTTTCAAGTTTTCTACTGAGCATCTATTATAGATCACAGTGAGGCCTGCGAGGAACACGTGAACTCTGTTTTCCAACACGCTGATGTAGAGGTTTGAGAGTCGTGTTTCTGTAGCTTTTCTGACAAATCTGCACTGTTTTCTTCAGTAATCGGAACATTTTCACACACAGTTCTGGTGTTTTTCCACAGTCAGTTCATCCTCTGTCGTCTCGTTTAATGGAGCTGCTGTGATGAATATTCACAGTGACTCTTCACCTCTAAAACACCAACGGCATCAGTCGTTCGTTTAAAAGCTTGAAACGTTGATATGATGACATTTAACGGACAGAGAACTCGAGAAGATGTGTGAGCGTTGACTCGTGAGTCTTAGAGGAAGGTGGGATGTTCTTCAACAGCTGGAAAACCTCTCAGGATGGATGGATGGATGGATGGATGCTGACATCCTTGTTCTTCACCCTGCCCTCAAAGTTCTGGTCGGTCTGTCGTTTCTTCAGGTGGAGACGATGGAAAAACCATCAGATCAGTGATTTAGAGGTTCAGAGGAAACTTCAGCTGCTCCACTCGAGTCAGAGTTGATGAGGAGACTTTAAGGTTGTGAGATATAACAAGCAAAGTGATGATGAGGCCTGATGAGGCACAGAGTGTGTGTGTGTGTGTGTGTGTGTGTGTGTGTGTGTTTTCTCTCTGAGCTGCATTAACGCACACTGATGAGTCAAACTGTTGCACACACTGACAGTTTGCTCAACACGTTTATCCTGCAGTACTCTCTGAAACAGCAGGGGGCGCACTGCAGCATGTTAGTGAGTAACATGGCCGTCGCAGAAAAACCAGAGAACATCGAACTCAGCATGAGTGTGCTGTAATTACTGCTGCCTGTTCAGCTGCCAGTCATCCGTCCGTCCATCCGTCCGCTCATGTTCATACTGCGTGTGTGTGTGTGTGTGTGTGTGTTGGTTGTTGTGGTTTCAGACTGGATGAATGAAAGCTGAGTGACACACCCTGGAAAATAACAGTGTGTCTTTCAGTTTTTCTTCTGTCTATATTTGTTCCTCATTTGTTCCAGTTTCCTGTCTCTCTCTCCTCTCTTTGATCTCTGGCTTCATTCTACCTTTTTCTCGTGTTTTCTTTCAGTTTGTGTCTCTTTGGTTCGGGTTAGCGTTAGCGTTAGCAGTTTCACACTCAGAGATGTTCAGAGTTTCTCCGTTTGGTTTCCGTGCGGGCGACATGTTTTTATTTATCACATTTAAAATGTGTTTGTCATAACGTGGCTGCGGCGTCTCTGGCTTCAGCATGTGTGGCGTCATGTGTGGCTGTTGGTGGAGTACTGAAAATCGATACTCAGTTACTCCCATAGGAAGTGATACAATAAATAAATTACCATTTAAAGAAACTGCTCAAGTAAAAGTAAAAAAAGTACCGGGTTGATAAGTTACTCAGAGTACTTGTGTCCACCTCCTGGACCTGAACTGGTTAGTTATCTGTCTGTCTTTGTGGAAGTGGCAGTGAAGTCAGAGATGGACCGCCCCCCGGTGGCTGCTGGGTAAAAAAAATAAAAAAACAAGAATTTCCTGGCGTCCTGTTGAGTGCAGTTGGCTGTCTGCTGGCGAGGAGGTTATTTCTGTCCTGGATGAATGGGCTGTGCTGCTGGAGGAAGGACTCGCCGGCAGAAACATCCGGACTCACGTTCTCTCTGTTCTGCATGTGAGGAAATACTACGAACACGCCGGCGTCCTGCTCGGGTTCTGGGTCACACGGCGTTTTGAGTGTTTGAATGGGTTTTTATCAGCGTCGCCTCCGGTGGGAGCTGCTGTGGTCTGTCAGCTGCAAACCGTGCATGTGGCTCCCCCTACAGGCCGTGAACTGCTCTCTCAGAAGAAGTCTGCTCAGCTAGATCAAAACATTAACCAATCAGAGCGTCGCAGTCAGGACGAATAAAAAGGCATCTCCGCCTTCCTGCATGGCCGGTTTGTTGCACCAAAGCTGTGGTTTCTCTGGCTGCATGCATGTAGCTGCAGCGCTGCGTTCGTGTGCAGCAGGAACAGTCCTGTAAAAGCCATAAACTGACCTCAGTGTGCAGAAACGGTGGATTTCCCCTTTAAGAACTCTTCTTCAGATAAAATGTGTCTCACTCACACGTCTTCCTGAAACACCTGACCGGCCCGGTCCACTGAGGAGAAGTTGGAGTTCATTAAGGGAAGTAGATGGCGACCACACTGTGGTTCGCTCACTTCCCACTTTGACTTTCATTCACCACTCGGACTTCATTTCCTCCTGATGGGCCAGTTTCTTCTCACTGTTTCACAAAGTTGATCATTCAGACAGAAGCTGTGATGAAGAACGGACTCGTTCCAGCGGCGGCGGCGGCGGCGGCAGAGAGGTGCGTTACATTAAAAACAGTCCTCCTTGGCTCGGCTGAACTGAGAGTAAATGAAAGTGTATTGATCCCTGAGGGGACGCTGGTCGATGCAGCAGCAAACACTGCAGTTATAAATAGACGAACTGCAGCGTGTGAGGCTGGAAAAGGAAATCAGAGCTCGTCCAGTTTTCAGCACATTTACGCTCAGACGAATGAATGAAAAGTGTCAGATTTGATGTTTCAGATGATGAACGATTTGATGGAAATATGTTGAGCTGCTTGTTTGTTGTTTCTTCAGGGAAGCTTGTGAGTGTGTGACGGCATCAGTGTGAACGCTGACACACTGTTCAGGTGTTCAGGTGTTCAGGTGTAACTCCAGAACAAACTGACAGGAGATCAGAAGAAAGACAGAAAACTTTATTTATAGCTGTGAAACACGACACAGTCACTAACAGCTGTGTGAGAATGTACATGCTAACGTTAGCATGCTGATGTGTAACATCATGTTCATGTGTTAGCATGCTCATGTTCGCTCTTTAGCACCAAAAAGACATTTCTGAGACGTTTCAGTGGGAATCGAACTTGTGCTGCAAAAAGAGGATGTTTCCTCTGTGTCTTTTCTTTTTTTCTGTTTGGTGTGAAACTGTTTTTCAGGGTTCCCATCATGCTTTGGGTGACCTAAACAGGTTTGGTTGGGGCTGTGTTAGTACCGTGCTGTTTTTAGCTGCTGGCTGTTCCTGTTTACAGCGTTACCATGGAAACAGTCATCAGCGATGACGGCTGAAATTAAATATCTGGGACACGAAGGTAAACTGGATGTCAGCTCGGTCGCAGGGTTGCAACACTGTGGTGACCAACATGTTTGAAAAACTGTTTAGTAAATAACACTGTTTAGTCTGAAACACACACACACACACACACACACACGTACATACACACACACACACACACACACACGTACATATAAAGATTTGGTTGAAAGGAGGAACTCCTTAAAATAAAGAACAGGAACCAGAAATCCTGACAGTTTTCACTCTCAGCTGAACAAAAAAGGGACCTGAAAGTCCTGAAAAGCGTGTGTGTGTGTGTGTGTGTGTGTGTGTGTGTGTGTGCGTGCGTGCGTGCGTGCGTGCGTGCGTGCGTGTGTGTGTGTGTTCTCAGGGAGCGCCCGGTGAACCGCCCCCCTGAGCTGCTGTACCCGCAGGCCGACGTGGCGGAGCGTCTGGCACTCGGCGGCAGCGACGAGGCGTTGGCGAACGGCACCAAAGCCGACCTGCAGGCGGCCAAACGTCTCGCCAAACGGCTCTACAACCTGGACGGCTTCAGGAAGTCGGACGTGGCGCGACACCTCAGCAAGAAGTCAGTGTGTGTTTCTGCGCCCGTTACGCTCTGATGCTCAGCAGCGACTCTCATCTTTACGCCTCTGCTTCTCTGCCCGCAGTAACGAGTTCAGCCAGATGGTGGCAGAAGAATATCTGAGTAACTTTAACTTCAGCGGGATGACCATCGATCAGGCGCTCAGGTCAGTTCCTCCTCCATTGATCACTTATCAGAATAAAGCTCCATCAATCCACCCAACGAAGGAGATCAAACCTCCAAACAAACTAAAGCAGGAGAAAAAGTACGGCTCCCATGGTGCTTTTCACCAACCAGCAGCCAATCACAGAGCTTCCTGACGGTCCAGTAACAGGCGTTTTGTGTCTTCAGGACGTTTCTGAGGCAGTTTGCTCTGATGGGAGAAACTCAGGAGAGAGAGAGAGTCCTCGCCCAGTTCTCCAAGAGATACAGACAGGGCAACCCGGAGAGTGAGACCACTGAAGGTACCTGTCTGTCTGACTGTCTGTCTGACTGTCTGTCTATCTGCCTGTCTGTCTGTCTGTCTGTCTGACCGTACAGTCATGAAGTAAACACTCTTTTTCTCTCACATGTCTGTCTTTCACTGATCCCTCTTTATTCTCTACTTCCCTTATATGTCTCTCTCTCCTGCCTGTCTCTCCATCTCTTTCTCTGTCTCTCTCTTGTCTCTCTCTCCTCTCTCTCCTGTCTCTCTCTCTCCCCTGCCTGTCTGTCTCTCTCTCTCTGTCTCTCTCCTGCCTGTCTCTCTCTCTCCTGTCTCTCTCTCTGTCTCTCTCCTGTCTCTCTCTCTCTCTCCTCTCTCTCCTGTCTCTCTCTCTCTCCCCTGCCTGTCTGTCTCTCTCCTGTCTCTCTCTCAGACAGCGTCCACACTCTCACCTGTGCCGTCATGTTGCTGAACACAGACCTTCATGGAAACGTGAGTCACATTTGTTATAAAAACACTTTCATGTTGAATCAGCTGATTTTGAGCAGGAACTCCTTATTTGGTCGAACAGAGCAGCATCTCACATTCAAATTATCTTTTCATCTTTTTAACTTCCTGTTTATTCTTACAGAAAAACACAGGTAACTTGATATCAGTCATCAATATTATTTCTAATGTTTTTGCGTCAAAAAGAAAATAATCTGGAATATTAAAAGGCAGCGATGCAGAGAACATCAACATTTGCACCAGATTCAAAGTTTTTTTTCCGAATCTCACAGATTTTTATAAAAGTTTTTTTTTTAAAAAGTAACGTATAGATTCGCTCTTCACACGTCTGATGAGTCTGAGTCACATCACAGCGAGTCTGTACATGCAGCCACCGAAGCCGTGACACTTCTGACAACTTGTTTAAGGAAGTGATGACAGTTACCGTGGCAACAAGCTGTCCAATCACACTGAAGCTGTGATAGAAAACACCCATGTGAATTGTGGGAAATGTAGGATTTAGGGATACAAGGATCAGTCAGGCCTTTATTATGTTTATAACGTTCTGTTTTAATCCGTCTCAAAAGTCCTCGACTGGATTGATGTACATTAAAAAAGCACAATCAATTAACTCTGTGTGTGTGTCTGTGTGTCTGTGTGTGTCTGTGTGTGTCTCTGTGTGTGTGTGTGTGTGTGTGTGTGTGTGTGTGTGTGTTTGTGTGTGTGTGTTTGTGTGTGTGTTTGTTTAGATAGTTTGTAATAGAAGGTTAGGAAAAAAAAAAATATA
>JAPZDV010000003.1:24776150-24803867 GCA_029814665.1 Acanthurus lineatus | reverse complement strand
GTGTGTGTGTGTGTGTGTGTGTGTGTGTGTGTGTGTGTGTGTGTGTGTGTGTGTGTGTGTGTGTGTGTGTGTGCAGAACGTGGGAAAGAGAATGTCCTGCAGTCTGTTTATCTCCAACCTGGAAGGTATCAACGATGGTAAATACTTCCCAAAAGATCTGCTGAAGGTACAACATACACACACTCACACACACACACTCACTTACACTCTCTCACACACACACACGCAGACAGTTACACACAGACTTACACACTCACACAGGGATCCTTGGCTTGTGATTGTCAGCGCAGACAAAGAAAAGTGGAGATGCATTAATTTCAACTCCTCATGGCCACCGGGCTGAACGACTGCGTGTGTGTGTTCTTTTATTTTGTATAAATGTGTGTGTGTGTGTGTGTGTGTGTGCGTGTGTGTCTCAGTCTCTGGTTCTCCCACTCTTTTGTTTCCATCTCAGTTTTTCCATCTCAGCCTCGGAGCAACAACATGAATCTGCGTCACCTCTTCACCCCCATCATCACCATCATGATCATCATCATCATCATCACCATCATCATCATCTCTCTCTAACTCTCTGTTAATGTGTGTGTGTGTGTGTGTGTGTGTGTGCTGCCTTCAGCTCGGTGGAGGAGCAGTGAGTGTGTGGGCAGCAGCTCTGACTCGAGTAAATGCAAACTGCTCACAAGTGAAAAACATGAATAATGTTCAGCTGCTGTTTCATCCTGTTTTCAACAAAAAGAGGCTGAGAATCTAAAATCAACTCAAAATGGAAAAGTGCTTCCTGTTTGAGCCGTGAAAGTTGTTATTTGGATCAAAGCAGAAACAGGCTGAGTGAATAAATGATGACATCATGAATCATGTGACCGTCACGTCAGGAGGCTGCGACTTTTTCAAGTTCACACATGAAACTTACAGAAATGTCGGATTTCCATCGTTTGAAGCTCTTTTAATAACTTTATCTTCTTCTGCAGCAGTTTAATGGCAGCAACCGGAGAATTAGCGCCACCTGCTGTTCGTCTCATTCAAATACTGAACTTATATTCACACAACAACACAGGATGGAAACAAACATCAGAGAACAAAGTAAATACTGTCAGTAAACACTAGATTGATTACATTTGAAAATGTAAATGTAATGATAATGGGATACAAACTTCAATTTTTAAGTGAAATATCATTTGTTGCTGTTGACATGAAATAGTTAAAACATGAAAGTTAAATATACTAATACGTAGAAAATACAAACACTAACAGAATGTGCAAATATGAACACAAAACTATGAAAATATGTCAACTGAAATTTCAAAGATTTCATGCAAATAAATAGAAATAAATTAAATATAAAATCGGGTTTAAAATGTGGAAATATAAAATATATAAAAAAACTTGAGGAATGCATATTAAACATGAAAAAATCTGTATTTTACATGAAACAGGCGACGTGTGAGACACTGCAACACGTTTTAAAGGTGTGTTTAAAAAAAGCTTCCTGCGTTTCTCTCTGAAATCTTTGTTTTTACGTTTTTCTGTCGTTTTTCTTGCTGAACGTCTCTCAGCTGCATTTACATTCAGCTCTGTGAGTCCTCTGTGACTGACAGCTCCAAGGAGAGCAGGGGGCGGGCTGAAGCTGCCCATCCTGCGCTCTCATTGGCTGCTGCTGCTGCTGAGAGAAAATGCGCATTGAGAGAGAGAGGGCTAAAAGAGAGAGAGAGAGGAGGGAGGGCGAGCATCACTCCTCAACAGTTCAGAGTCTGAGCAGAGAGGAGGAGAAGAGGAGGAGGAGTGAGCTCACCTGACGGAGGGATTCTCCTGCAAGACGAAGACGACAACAAGCGAAGGAGGACAAGAGAAGAAGAGGAAGAAGAAGAAGAGTGGGAGTGAAGTTGGAGGAGGAAGAGATCAACATCTGAGGAGGAGGAACGAGGGATTCTCTCTGTCTTTTTTTCCCAGAGTGCAACAGGAGAAACTCTCCTCTTCTTATCAGCTCTTCCTCCCTTTTTCTTCTTCACCTCTGTCCTCTGTCTGTCCATCCCTCCATCATCCCTCCATCTTCAGTCGGGGCTGCTTGTGGCGTCTCTGGAGGAAGCTGACGTCAGTTTTGGGGTGCTCGCTCGCTTGCTCGCTCTCTCTCTCTCTCTCTGTCTACATGTGTGGGTGTGCTCGCTCGCCCCATCCCTCCTGTTTTTCCTTTCTTTTCTTTTTTTGGTGAATGTTTTGGAGAGCGAGCTGCTGGTGCTGCTGATGCAGCTCCTCCGTCACGCAGCTTTATTTGCAGTCCAGGGATTCTCCTCTGCCGTCGCCGCCACCACCGCCGCCGCCGCCGCTGCATCAGGAGGCTGCGTTCAACAGCCAGTTTGAAAACAGACCGACACGTTTGAACGTCTCATCAGGAGAAGAAGAAAAGGAGGAAGAAGAAGAAGAAGGAGAAGATCCAGCTGTGGTTTGGATATTTTCCAGTGAATGAGTGTTGGAGCTGTTGTTCTGCAGGAGTGTGAGCTCATGAATTACACGTCACTGCTTCCACATTGTTGAGGGATTAAACACACACACTGAGACAGTTCGGACTGTGTGTGTGTGCGTGCGCGTGTGTGTGTGTGTGCGTGTGTGTGTTGCTGTGACGCTCTCACAGGCTTTTTAATCAGATGTGAACAGGAAGTGGAAGCTGACTTGACTTTGACAACAGAACTGAAAGTGAAATGATCTAAAATCAGTTTGCCATTTTAAATTTAGAGGATATTTCATTTTTCGTTTCAAAACTTATTTTTGTGACAGTTTGAGCTCAAACAATCGTTTCATTAATACGGTGTTAATTACAGGTCTAATGTATTTTAGAAGTTATTTCTCTAATAAAAATACAGATTTGCCTTTTTCTGCTATTTTAAATCAGCAAATTTGGACTGTCGTCCCCTCACCTTGAAAATTTATTGTGTAATAACTAAAATAATTATTACTTGCAGCTCTTTTTTAAACTACAGTTTGCTCATTTTTTTCCAGTTAAACCAACAAAGCTGTTAATTCGGCCGCCTAAATCTGAACTTTTGGCTCTTGAAGCACCTTGAAGGATCTTGCAGCAGATTGAGGTCGTCAGTGTTCGTCAGTTGCATGTTTGTTGGCAGCGTCTTTCTCTCTTTTTATTCCTGTTGCCTCCAAACACCTGAGCGAGCCGCCGGCTGTCAGCCTGCGGGATTCTGAGCCGGATGAAACGCTGCTGTGTTTTTATGCATAATGAATAGATCCGGATCCATAATGCAGCAGGCTGAGCTGCTGTGAGGACACAATCAATTCAGGCTGAAACAGCCGAGTTATTCTGCGCAGAAGCAGCCGGCAGCAACGCAGCTCCTGTTTTTATCAGACAGAGTTTATCTGACAGATTTTTACGCTTTTAATTTGCTGAAAACGAATCTGGATCTAAATCTGAATCCAAGTTGTCAAAGTGGTGTCAGATCTGTTCCCAAGTTCATGTAAAGCCAATTTTTTGTGCAGACAACTGGACTAAACTGTTTATACAAACATCAGGTTGAGCTGCTGATCATAGAGGCGAAGTCATCGACTCAGCAGTAATTTGGAGGTCACTCAGAGGTCGTCCTCTCCTCCCAAAGACTCTTCGGGTTTGATTCGTCTTCATTTACTCCTTTTCTCGCTCAGAACCGTTTGGTTTTCTTCTGGCAGGTTAAAGACTTCCTCTCCTCATTTGAAACTTGTCTCGTTCTCCGGATCGTCCTGTTTTCACGGCTCGGACTCGCTGAAGTTCAGACTCTTCTGAACCGAATCAGACTCAAATCAAATGTTCTCCTCTCAACTCTGAAGTCAGCACCATGATCGGCGTCAACAGCATCCACTCGTCAGGCCGCATGCGGTCGCGCTCGCTCTGCTCGGTGCGGAGTGGGCGCGATGCGAGGGACACCGACCCGTTCAGGTATCCCAGAACCCCCCGCTCTCGCTCCCTCAAGCCGCTGGCCTTCCCCGACCTGCTGGGAAAAACCCAGGATGGACAGCAGCACCGACAGAGCCGCAAGAAGAAGGTAGAGCCCATAAAGACACATAACTGAACACGAATTCATTCTAATGTTCATTCACTGACAAGCCACCAGAGGGGGCTGCAGAGCACCTGAGACACAACACCTGAGACAGAGCACCTGAGACAGAGCACCTGAGACAGAACACCTGAGACAGAACACCTGACACAGAACATCTGACATGCACACAGAAATATCCGATGGCAAAAAGTCTTTAAGTGGAGTGAATTTGTTTGCACCTGATTCACAGGTTGGATACACCTGTGCATCAGGTTGGATACACCTGTGCATCAGGTGGATACACCTGTGAGGTTGAACCTGGTCAGCCATCATAAGATGGTTTGCATGTGACCACAAATTTTCAGAAACCAGCTGTATGTGATACTTCCTGTCATTGTTCTCTGTGTGAAACATTCGTGCAGGAAGTGTTGGGTTTCATTTATGGTTATTGTCATTTAATTTTTCACAATAAAAGCATGAGAAAAGGGCAACTTTATGTCCTGATACCACCTTTATGTCACAGTCTAAAAAATAGCCGTTTCTGGAGTTTTTGAGCTTTGATCTGAACCGTCTCCTCGACTCACAACAGATGGCCTCAATTTCAAAATAATATGACAACATTAAACCGGCTCTGTTTGTTTTAAATACAATTCAAAATGATAAACTCTAAATCAAACCTCATTATCTTTATAAAAACTCTCCAAGGAAACAGGCAAATAACAGTCCACCCCCCCCCTTCTGATGCACCCCCCCGCAGGAGAAACACGTCCTCTAATAAACCATGAAATGAGGCGACTGCGACTCAGAAGCTTTTATCTCTGACTTTATGTTTTATATCTGACTGTTGCTGCTGCGTGCTCACAGGAAGTCAGACAAAAAGCCAAGGGTCCACACACACACACACACACACATGCACATGCACGCACACACACACATGCACATGCACGCACATGCACACACACACACTCCCGTCTCTGTATCTCACTGTGTGTGTTGTGTCTCTGCAGTCTCTCTACAGCTCCATCAAGAACGAGAAGCTCCAGTGGACCATGTGAGTCTCCTCCTCCAGTACGAACCATCAACTGGTTTCTACTGGTTTAACACACCACATGTACAAACATCCAAAGTGTGTGTTTAAGCACAGTTCTCTGAGTGTTGTTTGTAGTCTGTGTGTGTGTGCGTGCGTGTGTGTGTGTGTGTGTGTGTGTCCCTGCTGCCCTGACTCTCTTATTTAAGCCTCTGTTGCCATGGTAACTGTTCCCTGCTTTCTTCCCTCGCTGTAATTACAGGTCAGCATCCCAACGCCCATGCTCGACTGTGGACACACACACACACACACACACACACACACACACACACACGCACACACACATTCGGGCGTGTCGCATGCATGTAGCATCTGTCCTCCCTCGTGTTCAGACTTGACTTCTGTTCCTGTTTGGAAAAATGATGAAATGATATCAGACATGAGAACGAGATGATCAGGACCGTGAGACTGATGAGACGATGGAGAAAACAGGGTTTCCTGCAGGGGCTCAGTTTCACCTCTGAACTCTTGTTTTTGTCGACACATCAGTCAACATTAGTAGTTTTTTTAATGCTAAATTGTTTACAGTCAATTTAAATTTTGCTCTTTTAATGTTTACATACACATTTTTGTACTCATTAGCAGTTTTTTTTAACGCGTATCAGCTGATTGGTGAAGCCCTGCTTTGCATCACGCTGCTCTGATTAGTTACCAGGACGTTCGGAAATCTGAATTGTCCCTAAACACCTAAAATGTTGGATCCAGTTCCAGCAAACAAGTCTGTCTACAGATCTGAAGCATGTGAAGTTGTTCCATCCAGGAAAAGAAGTATTTACGATCGTAAACTGTCAACAGCTTCTCGCACATTAATCAGAAAAATCCATACAGACACAGTTCGTCCAGTTTCTGTGTTTCTGTCAAACTTTCAGGCACATTCAGAGTCCAGATCACTTTCCTTTACAGATTTGGAGTAAATAAACTAAGCTATGCAATGTGTAGTTTCATCAAAAGGTGGCGTCAGAGGCTGTAATTGTGATTGGTAGAAAGTAAAAAACTCTTAAAGCTTAAAAATATAAAAAGACTGAAGGCTAATCGGCTGGTTTCCTCTTCCCTTTGTCCTCTGAAGTGACGAGGAGGAGTTGAGGAAGTCCATGTCCGAGCTGGCCGACGTTCGAACAGACTCCGCCTCCCACACGATGAAACGACTGGGGAGTGGAGGAAACCCGCTGGTGGGCGTGGCCCAGCAGGCCGACGGCGAGCTCTACAAGAGCGGCTTCCTGGTCCGCAAAGTCCACGCTGACCCCGATGGAAAGAGAAGTACGTTATTCTCTATCTGTTGTTCTTACGGGTCAGTTAGACCTCACACATGAACATCAACATCAACAAAAACAACAACTAAACCCCAGCAGAGGTCGTGGGGATGTCGGGGTTTAAACGCTTCAGCCTGGAAGGACCTGCCGGGCTCTCAGGCAGGAACTGTTATGTGTCTGCTGGTGGTTATAAATCTGGGCGGTCCAATGTGATATGTGGAGTTCCCCAAGGCTCAACCTTTGGTCTCCTTCTCTTTACTTTAGATGTTTCCATCAGGCCACATTATACAAACAGACACATTTACCTCGAACCAAACTGACTTCAGTCGTGTGTTCATATATTAAAACTAAATTTAGAAAAAGTTTTTTTAGCTGTGTAAAAAGAATGTAGAATTTTGATTTAGACTCTATTTTATGGTAAAAGTTGGATGAGAACTGATCTGCTGTAATCTAGAATATCCCATCATGCTTTGTTTCTCCCAGCTCCTCGGGGAAAGAGGGGGTGGAAGTCGTTCTACGCCATGCTGAAGGGTCTGGTGCTCTACCTGCAGAAGGTAAACATCTGGACTACATTTCCCTGCAGCCCTGCTGTTTGTCAGACATGCCGCTGTCTATTTCTGACTGTGTCCCAGATTGGATCCATATCAGAGCAGGACAAACATCTGGGTCAGACGGAGAAAAAGCACCTCACAATTGATCCGTTTTTCTATTTTAAACGGCGTCTTTGTGCAGAAGTTTCCTGTAAAGCTCAGAGCTTCTGATTCCAACCCGACACCGTTTCTATGATCACAACTTCACGTTTGAAACTCCTTCATTAGGAACTTTGTTATGAAAAGGCTGATTGTTCGCAAGATGCTTAAACTTACAACATGTAACATTCCTGCATCCAAACACCCAGAAACCATTTTACCTTTGTTTAATATGATGCTGCTCTGTGATTGGCTGGCAGGATGAGTACCGTGCAGAACGCGAGCTGACGGAGGAGGACGTGAAGAACGCCGTGTCCATCCATCACTCTCTCGCCATGAGAGCAGCCGACTACAGCAAGAGGCCCAACGTGTTCTACCTGAGGACGGCGGACTGGAGAGTCTTCCTGTTCCAGGCGGCGTAAGGGTCACATGACTCACCTGTCTGCTCCCGTCTTTACCTCTTTACTCCTTTACTCCTTTACTCCTTTACTCCTTCACTCCTTTACTCCTCTGCTTCTTTACTTCATTACTCCTGTACCTCTTTACTTCTTTACTCCTTTACTTTTCTCATTCAGTCTCTGTTTAACAGACTGCAGTTTGTATCGGTTTGACTCGACTCTAGAGCCACATGAATGAACATATAAACACATAAACACACCTGGGCGTTGTCGTCCGTCCCCTTTACCTGCAGGAACGCAGAACAGATGCAGTCATGGATCACACGCATCAACGTGGTGGCGGCCATGTTTTCGGCTCCTCCGTTCCCGGCGGCCATCGGCTCCCAGAAGAGGTTCAGCCGTCCTCTGCTGCCGGGGTCGAACACCAAACTGTCCCAGGTACCTGTCGCGACCCTCAGGGGGCGGAGCCAGCAGTAACCAGACTTCACAGTGTAAAGATGCTCCAGTGTTTTACTTCATTACTGTGTGTCGTCTCTCTGACAGGAGGAGCAGGTCAAATCTCACGAGAACCGGTTCAGGTCGGTTTCATCCGAGCTGGTCGACCTCACCGCCTCCACGCCGGACCGCAAGGTCAAAGGTCGCGAGCTGGAGGAGCAGAAACTCCGGAAGGAGTACCTGGAGTTCGAGGTGAGGGGTTCACGTGCAGTGAGACATGTTCATCCTTCTATACTTGTGAGGACCGCCAATAAGGAAATGAGCCAGCCTTAAAAACAAACTTCAACACACTTTAACCTCAAACCATGTGTAACACACACACACACACACAGACACACACACACACCTGCAGGTTGGTCTGTCAGTGACCTGTGTGAAACCCGGTGGACATGTTTGAGGTGGACTCAGTGAGGATGTGGAGGGTCTCAGGGTGTAAAAACCAAACTGAGCTCCTGAACAAACAGAAACTTGGACTCGTTTCGGTCGTCTTGTTTCCCCTGAAAACCTTCAGTCTCTGGCTGGATTTTCCTCCTGAGGTCTGAATGTAAACGACAGAAGCTTGTGTGCAGCTTCTTCTGCCTCGTTTCTGCTCGTCTTCATCACAAACGTCTCTGAATCAGCCTGTGGTGTCAAACAGGCTGCAGAGGCACAAACACGGCGTGTCGGGAACACGAAGCTCCGCCTGCTGTCGGCTTCCTGTTCCTCGTTTCTGTCTGCGCTCTGAAAACTCAGCTGCTTCAGTTCTGCGTTCAGAGACATGAAGGTTTCTGTCCTCACGAAGATGAAAGAAAAAACTGACTGAAAAAAATCTAAAGTGTGTGAAATTAAAACACAAAACACAAAATTTCTCCTGTTAGAGTCTCCACATTCATGATGAGAAAAAGATGTGATTCTTTCAGAAAAGATGAAATGAACCAGGAATACCTGTGTGGTGACATCATGACTCCAGCTGTGACATCACAGATGTGACATCACTAACCGTCTCTTGTCTCCGCCTCCTTTACAGAAAACACGCTACGGTACGTACGCCATGCTGCTTCGAGCCAAACAGTCGAGCGGAGACGAGGACCTGTCGGCCTTCGAGTCGCGGCTGTTTGATGACGGCGGCCTGCAGAGGGCGCACTCCAGCCCCACGCTGCCTCAGGACACTGCCAGCAAGGAGAAGACCCGCGGAGGCAAGACGTCTAAAAGCTTAAAGGTCACGTCCTCCACGGCGTCTTCGTCCTCGACCTCCAAAACCGGCGGCAGCACCAGAGATGCAAGCAAGAAGAAGAACGGCGGCGGGAACAAGCAGCGGGCGGAGCTGCCGAAACAGAGCAGCAAACAGGAAGAGGCGCCGTAAGGTGGCGAGAATCGGGTTTCCACAAGGCGTGTAGCTGAGACAGACATGAGGCATCATGGGTAGCAGGCTGACCTCCTCCTTTACACCTTTTCTGTTCAACCTCAGTCAGATTCTGATTGGCTGAGGCGATTTTCCTCCTGAGCCGAGCTGAGACGTTCAAGGCGGCTGGGAGAGGAAACGCTCATCAGGAAGGAGGACGAGCGAACGGACGAGTGGAGCGTTTTTGTTCCGCGAGTCGAAACATTCAGGAAACACTAACGAGGTTTGAAGCGAGTCATGTGACCGTCAGCTGTCAGAGTTTCTTTCTCGTCCAAACATCAGCTGCTGAGTAAAAGCTTCATTTCCTGTCCAGTCTTTCATTTCAGGGACTTTGTGTTTGAAAAAAGGGGACACACCATCACCGCGGGCGTCACCATGGGCGTCACCGTGGGCGCCCGCTCAGCGTCCGGCGGTGGCGTTTCATCCCAAAAGCTTCTGGATCTCAACTCAAACTGTTTTTGGTACTTTTCTGTTTCTCCTCTCAGAGCGACGAGCGCTGACCTCCTGCACGGCCGTCGCTCTGCTTCTCCTAGCAACCAGCGGGGAAGCAGGTTGCCATGCCGACCACATATGACGGACAGAGAGCGTGGGACTGTTGCTGTGGCAACCAAGCAACAGGGGGAGGGAGGAAGAGGTGTGAGACTCTGAAGTCAGGACTCCCAGACAGACAGACAGACAGACAGACAGACAGACAGACAGACAGACAGGCTGGGAGTCACAGAGATAAACAGGAACACAACACCTCCCCCTGTTTCTCACAGAGTGTGTGTGTGTGCGTGAGTGCGTGCGTGCGTGCGTGTGTGTGTGTGTGTATGTGTGCGTGTGTGTGTGTGTGTGCGTGTGTGTGTGTGTGTGTGTGTGTGTGTGTGTGTGTGTAAATAGGATGTGAACCTGTCTGATGGACCTTCGTGTCCTGCAGGTTGTTTTTCTTCGTCGTGTTGAGTTTTGCTGGAACAAACTGAACGGAGGCTCATCGGTGAGCGAACGCTGCTGAGCGAGCACAAACACAACACACACACACACACACACACACACTCACACACACACACACACACACACCGAATCCAGAGAAGAAGAATTTCATCCAACAGCAACAAGTTTTTACCGACCGACTGCTTTCAGAAGCAAAATGATTTCTAACGTCTCTAAAAACTAGAAACTGAAATCTGATCTTTGTTTACTCTTGTAGTTGTTTGTGTTTCCCAGAAGCCCACAGGGCCGAAGGTTAACAAGAGGAGTGTGTCTGTGGTTAGTTCAAGTGTCTTAAATAGCAGTGGGACAGTGGAGTGTCTGTGGACGCTGCAGCTGTTTTTCACAGCAGTTTAGCTAAAAAACTGCAAAACTTTCGGTTTTGAAATGTGGAAAATTTCATTTGGGTTCATTTTGTCGCAGCAGCTGGTGAAACAGATGAGAAACAGGAAGTGATGTAATGAATTTGGCTCTATGCTGCGATAAATAATCTGTAATTCTTAAAGAAAAAAACTAAATGGTAAATCCTAAATGACTGAAGAAGGAAAAACAAAGTGACGACTTTCAGCTTTAAAAGGAAACAAACTGGTTTCAGATTCCAGAGTTTCTTGTTTTTGATCATAAAATTAGTCACCAGAGTTTCACACTTTCGTATCCTGAACTTAAACATTTTAAATAAAGTTAGAGACAAAACGCCGTCGGTCCGTCTGTGAATGTGGACGGTTGCAAAGTTTTTGTGCTCGCTCAGCAGTTTTGTCGCCAATGAACCTCCACAGTTTTTCTTTCTGCTGGAAACCGAGAAACGTTTGAATCCGTCCGTTTCTCCTCGTTTTCCTCCTGATGGACCAGGATGGAACATATCAGACGTTCGCTCTCTGAGTTTGTGTCGCTGAAATGTGAAACCTTGTTTTCTCAGAAGCTGTAAGTTTGAATCTGATGTGAAGAAACAAACTTCACAAACGAGTTTTTTCTTCTTCTTGATCTCCAGTGACGACGCGTCGCTGACGACAAACTCAACTTTCTGCCTCACAAACAGAAACATCTGCTTTTAAAGTCACCTGATCACCTTCATCATCACTGAACTGAGAAGTCCTCCACCTGCAGTTACCTCCTGCTGCCACCTGGTGTCACCAGAGCACTTCTGCTGATGCAGAGCGACTGAATCATTTTAAACTGTTGCATTATGGGTATTGATGTTTAATGAGTCAGAACAGCTGAGAAGTTTCAGAAATCATGATAAAATAAATTTATTAGCTGATTAAATTGTTAAACAAATGCGCAACAAGTAACTAATGTTAAAGTAACTGAGTAAAAGTAAAAACCAACATTGAAAGGAAATACTTGCAGTACCTCAGAATTTAAACTTACATGAAGTACTTGAGTAAATGTATTTAAAAAGTACAGATGAAGGGAATGTGATCACATTTTCACTCCAAAATCACTTTGTTCAGATTTTATGAGCAAAGTTTTTCTCTGTAGATGTTTGAAACGTCGTTCAGACTCCAGGTGAAGTGATCGAGTTCGCTTCGTTCAGCTCGTGAGCTCAGTCTGAATATCTGTCTCTGTTTTATTTTGGCGGAGTCGAGCCTCCGTCCTGCTGGATGTCAGTGACTCTGAACCAATCAGAAAGTGTTCTGACCTCATCATGAATCGTAACTGTGACGTGAGGCACTGAAGGGAGCTTCACGCTGACTGTGACGACAGCGAACGGTCACCAGGTGGCAGCAGAGAGAAGCTGCTCGTTGTTGCTTCTTCAGGACTCAGAAGGTTTTTTAAGTGAAATTTTTGTTAAAGGAACAAATCAAACGTTTAAATATGAAAAATGATTCAACTGCAGAAACACAACGTTCATGTAATCTGTTACTTTACTGACAGTTTTGGTTTTTTGAATGAAACTCTTCAGACTTGTGTCAGTTCGACAGGTTGGTGATCAGAAACACTACAGACTGAAACGTTTTTAATCCTCAACAATAATCTGTGAAACACTGAAGGAAAACCTGCAGGTTTGAGTCCTGAAGGGAGGAAGAGGAAGGTTTTCCTGAAGGTTTCCTGAAGTTTTCACACTGACGGCTGAGGTTTGGTGGAGTCGGGAGCTTCCAGGCAGGAATCAGTGACTTTCCTGAAGGATTACAGATGCTGAAGCTGCTGTGAAAAACTCTGCTGCTCTGTTTCTCTTCGGTCCACGTGAGCGATCGTCTCTGCCATCCTTCAGACTGTAGAGACTCTTAGAAACACGTCAGAGGACTTCAGAGCTGTCAGTGGTTTCAAAGGTACAGAGGAGCTTCTGATGAGTTGATCTTCACGCTGTGAAAGCAGCCGTCAGGCCTCAGCGGCGAGTTTGGTTCTGATCCGGTTTCAGGATCGACAGACAGAACGAAGGTGTCATTTAACAAAAACAAACCACAGACATTTTGGCCTTTTGACTCCAAGTAACGAGGTTTTGTCTCCTTCAAACGTGTCGAACCTTCTGACCTCAGTTTGGCCTCAGATGCTGGTCTGCTGATTGGCAGCCGCCGCGCTCAGGTGTCGCCGTCCCTCCTCCTCCCTGATGAGGAAGCTGAGCTCATGCAGGTTGAATTTAATCAGAACTTTGACTTGAATCGATGAAATGTTGATTTGAAAATAATAAACTGTGGTCGAGTCTTCATCAGCTTGATGAAGGTCTCACCTGTAACGCCTCCACGTCTCTCACCTGTCCCTGAGTGTCTCTCTGATCTGGTTTCTGATGATCGTTGGGCCTCAAAGTACCTTTGAAATGACTCCTCCTCCTCACTGACTGACGAGGGTTCCTGCGGTTCTCCAGCGAGGATCAGACTGGATCTCGTCCTCCATCCACATGCTGGCTGCTGCAGGAGGAATCTGTCGACTCAGCAGCCTCAGATCCTCCTGCCGTGCTGTTTGACCTTCTGGGTCTTATTTACTCCCTCAACTATCCAGTAACACTTGTGTATTCCGGGTGTATTTGTCGCACTGTGCAATGTAAAGCAGCATAGGATGAATTTGTCTAAGAGTCATGGCCGCTTGCAGCGCTTCGTCTGTGTCCAAACCTTGTAAATAAACGTACAAGTTCACATTGAGAAGCCATATTGTAGTTGGGCTGAAGGCCTAGCTAGCGCTCGCTGCGTTTTCGAGCACTTTGGTTTAGATATTTTAGAGTGAAAGCAGATGTTGAACCTCCTCCGAGTGGTTGAATCCACCCGTTTATTTATTCTGTTCATCGACGAAAAGGCCGAACTTAGTTTCTGTGAAAGTTTCCTTTGTTTGTGTGCAAACTGTCCACATGGTGTGAGGTTTCTGCTCGTAGTGAAACAAAACATGTTTGAAGGCTTAGAGGCAAAAATAAAAACAATCTGACAACAAACGTTGAAGTCTGAGAGTCATTTTTATTCAAAGGTATTTGTGTCGTTCAGAAACCTCGACATTCAGCGTCACTGATTAAATATTTCATGTCCAGGCTGTTCGTTAAGAAGAGAAACCACATGAATACACAGTATTAGTAAAAACACAGACAGCCTCGACTCGACAGCACGGACAAAACTTTACACGAAACTCTGCAGAAAAATAACGGAGGATGGAGGATCAAGCCTCAATAAAACGCTCGACCGCATCCCATCATGCTCATCACACACGCTAACTGTTAGCATCTCAGCTAAATCATCTCAATCAGTCAAAATTTCACTCCACATCTGAACTTTGACCAACAATAGTTTTATTCTGTCATCAACCAACATCTGAATGCGGCACTTCTTTTATAGGAAGGGCAGATTAAAGTTTGACAAACAGGTGAGAAAACCTGCTGATGATGTCACTGCTCCGACAGGTGAGACGTGCTGCGTTCCAGACCGGACAGAAAACTGGAAATCCCACTTTCTGAGGAGACGAAGACTCCACTTTGAATTTTAAATAATAAAAAAAATCATCATCTGATCATTAACAACAAAAAAAAACTTGGAGGTTTAAAGTCCCGGGTGGAAAATTCAACAACTTTCAAAGTGAAATTCAAGGACTGTCAGGTGTAAGTCTGCAGAAATGAATTCATGTAAACAAATAAACTAAAAGACGAGAAACAAAATATAAATTAGTTGAAAATATAATAAAGATTAAAACTGAAAACAAAGTTTAAGAAATAAAAAAAACTTAAGAAGAATCCTCGATGTGAAAACTTTCATTTCAAACCTGCGTTTTGAGTTTTCTTTTAACTTGAAAAGTCTGTTTTTGGTCACGTGGACTCTGTCAGGTGAGTTTCGTCGCACCGTGTCGATAAAAACCGGACGGTTGTGACTTGTGGCGTCGGTCTGAAACGCAGCAGGTCAGCGAACATCAGAGTCGACTCGACGTCCAGCGGCGACTCCAGTTCAGGTCTGCACGGTCCTGCTCCACCAGGTGACTTCCTGCTCGTCACTGATTGGCCACAGGAGGCTCCTCTTCTTCCATTGGTTGACTGCCGAAGCCACTGTCGACGGTGGCCTCTGATTGGATGGAAATATGAGAAAAGGTGAGTTTATCTGTTTAAATTACAGCGACAAAAACTTTATTTAAAATAACAAAACTTCATTTACAGTAAAGTAACTTTTTTGTTCCATAACTTTATTCATAAACCATGTAGAGACAAACAGGACGTGCTGATGTTGAACGCCTCATTTACACCTAAAATATGTTTGACACCATTTTACAGTTTTTCACAAACAGACTGAAAAAAAAAAACAGCTGGAACAAAAATCACACGAGAACACGAAACGTTTTTTTTGATTTCAAACAGTTTTACATTAAAAAAAAGAAAACAGGAAACAACCTCGAGCTGATTTAATGATTCTTACGTTTTCAGCTTCTGAGGCTTTTTAGTTTATTAAGGCGATAAAATGAGAAGTTTGTGACTCTGTGTGTGTGTGTTACCTTTGTTTGTGTGTGTTACCTGTGTGTGTGTGTGTGTGTCTGTATGTGTGTTACCTGTGTGTGTTTGTGTGTGTGTGTTACCTGTGTGTGTTACCTGTGTGTGTGTTACCTGTGCTGTGTTTGTCGTCTCGTAGCTCTGTGTTTCTCAGCAGACGGACTCCTTCTGTCAGACCGAGAGACTGAAGAGCTTCAACCAGACCCTGAACTGGACCCCCACCCAGCTGGACAGACAGACAGACAGACAGACAGACAGACAGACAGACAGACAGACAGACAGACAGACAGACAGGTGATCAGAGATGGTTTTTTCGGACGTGTCTCGCTCTCTTCCTCCCGTCGTTCGTCGTCACTTACCTTGTAGTGCTGCAGCAGGTGCTCGCAGGGCGTCGAACTGTCCTCGTACAGGTGAGTCAGCGTCATCATGCCCAGCTTCTCCGCCAGTTTCTTCCAGGGAACGTCTCCGATGCTCAGCACCTCCACCAGGCGGGACAGAGTGTCCTCGTCCAGCCCCGAAGCCTCCACCTCTGCAACATCAGCACAGCTTTGATTCACTGATCCATACAAACTAAGAGTCTTTACTTTCTGTTTTTAGGTCCAAACTTTAACAGCCGTGATCGTTTTTTCTCTGTCGGCTTCATTTTAACCTTTAAATCTGTTTTTCTGTTTAAAATCTTGACTCCAAATTCAATTTAGCATCAAGTTCTAAACAGTTTTCAGCATCTCAGAGCAGCAGAGGAACCTGAGAGAGAACGAACCTTCACTGCTGCTCGGTTTCATCTTCTTGCTGCAGGCACGACTCGACTTCGGACTCTGTCTGGAGTTCAGCAGGTTCCTCACCTGAGCAGACGAGGAGGAGATGATTTCAGAAACACATTTCAGTGAAGAGTTCAGCTGTGAAACTCTGCGCTACGTGCTAACAGCAACAGGACCCATGCTAAGCTAGGACGCATGCTAACAGCTGCTAATTAGCAGTAAGCACAAACTCTGTTTCCAGCTCCTCTAAACGCCTCCTGACTGCTGAACCAGTTTTGTTCTGTTACCTTCTGACACTTGGCGAGGTCCAGAGGGGTGTGGCCTCCTGCAGGTCTCTTGCGAGGGTTGATTGGCTGTGAGGCGGCCTCTCGCTCTGTGACCTTCCCTCTGATTGGTTCATCTTCGTCCTGCTCTTCGTCTGAAGAGGAGCTGAGGAAGAGCGGCTCGTCGTTCTCGATGGTCTTATCGGCACCTGAAGAACAGCCGTCGTTTAGTCTCTCAGGTGAGTTTGTGTGACGCCGTTTCATCAGCAGGTTGATTTCTGTATCTCGTGTGTGTGTGTGTGTGTGTTAGTGTGTGTATGTTGCTGAGTTTTTCTAAATGTGTGTTCTCTTGTTACATCACTTCCTGTATTCAGTCGTGTCTCACCTGCGGCGACGAGCATGGAGCAGAGGGTCGGCGAGCCCAGACTGGCCGCCAGGTGAAGAGGTGTGTTTCCTCCAAACGAGCAGGCGTTCACGTCGGCGCGCAGCTGCAAACAGAACGAATGACTGTAGCACTGTGATGTCACTGAGGAGCAGGTGTACAGGTGAGCCGTGTGTGTGTGTGTGTGTGTGTGTGTGTGTCATACCTCTGAAATGAGAGTACAGGCCACCTTAAACAGGTTTTCTCTGACAGCCAGGTGAAGGGCAGTGTGTCCACTTTTCAGCTCAGGTGCATTGATTTTGGCTCCGCCCTCCACCAGCAGGCGAAGGCAGCGCTCGCCGTCCCTCCTCACCGCCAGGTGCAGAGGATGGAGACCTGAGACGGAGTCATACAGGTGAGCCTGTTAGAAACTCGCTGTGTGACACATTTGTTTGAGTTGCGTTCATGTTCAGTGTCTCACCGTGGTAATCCGCAGTGTTGACCAGGTGAGCGTGGTGTTCTTCCAGGTGAGCCAGCAGGGGGCGTAGTGTGCCATGGTCACCTGCCAGCGCCGCCAGGTGGATGGGACTGCGGCCATCTTTGTCCAGCAGGCTGGGGTCGGCCCCCGCCTTCAGCAACGCCTCCACCACCTTCACCTGCCGGGTGATCACGGCCAGGTGGAGAGGAGTCTGCAGGAGGAGGAGGAGGGAGAACGCAGGTGAGAACGCAGGTGAGATGGCTGGCCGTGATAACATGGTTTACCTTAAAGTTAACCACCTGTTAGTTAGCATCAGTTAACAAGTTAGCGAGGAGCTAGCTACCTGTTGGTTAGCTGTGTTCAGGTGAGTTAACTCGCTGCAACAGTACGCTAGCTTGAGTCAGTGCAGGTGAGCTACCTGTTGGAGGTGGTTGGCTGTGTTGATGATGTTTTGCTGCTGGCTGCTGAGCAGAGTGTGGATCAGCTGCTGGATCACACCTGTCTGCTGATGGATGATGGCCAGGTGCAAAGGACTGTGGGAAAAAAAACACAACATAAAACCCTGAGCTCAGCTTAAAGGAGAGGGAGGTGATAAAGGAAAGCCGGAGGTGAAACTCACGTGTCTCCGTTGCCGTCCTGGACGCCGCACAGGTGTCTCTGGATGGCGAGCAGGATGCGGGCGTCCCCGGTGCTGCAGTACTGCAGCAGGGCGGTGGCGGTCTGTCGGGCACTTTGGGACGCTCTGCTGTGGAGGGCGGCGGCTGCGACAGGAAGCAGAACTTTAACAAACACCATCACATCATCAGCAAACAGACGAACGCGATCGCATGCCCGCTTTGTGTCCTGCTGCCATGGTAACGTGACAGCTTCTTACCGATCTGACACAGCTGCTGTTGAAGCGGCGAGCCGGTCTGTCCACCTGTCTGTCCACCTGTCTGTCCACCTGTCTGTTGCTGGGTAACTGCTCCCTGAGGGGCGGAGCCTGACATCTGAGCCCCTCCCCCTCCGGTGAAGCCTGTGAAGCCTCCTGTGAAGAAAACTCCTCCCGCTCCTCCTGCGGCTCCGTTCATCTGCTGGTTGAACTGGAATCCTGCAGCACGAAACACAGTGAGTTTCTCCTTTTTGTCCTTTTTGTCCTTTTTGTCCTTTTTGCCGGGTCGGAGCGACGGAGCGACGGACTGAAGCTCAGCGAGTCGGTTTTATCTTAAAACACATTCTTGCTCTTTGGCTTCCATTTTGTTTTCTAATAATCAAACTTTCAGACTTTTTATTTCAAATAGCTAAAGTTTGATTCAAATCTTCAGTTTGAAAGAAATCAGAAACAAAAACATCTGAATCTCATGTCTGTTTGTTTAAAGCTTCGGTTTGCAAACGTCGGGACCCTGAAGGCCTCACGACTACAGATCCTGCACTTTGGGGAAAGACATTAAGTGAACGAAGTTAAAACCTTTACCTCCTCCTCCTCCTGCTCCTCCAAATCCTCCGGCTCCTCCTCTTCCTCCTCCTCCTCCTCCTCCTCTCCAGGGTTCATAGTGAGGCAGTGGCTTCTGTTTCTTCCTCAGCACCTCCTCTTTGTCTGAAACAGAGTAACAGAGGGGGGGTGACGACAGAGGAAATGCGGATGTGGGAGGACAGAAACTCGTTTTCTTTGCCAAACTTTTCCTTCGTTTTCTCGTTTTCATGAACGCGAACATGCGAGCGAGGAGGTGAGGACTGAAACTCTGCATGCCGACTGTTTCCACTGAGGGAAAAACCCCCGAACTCTGACCTTTAACCCCCAAAACAGACGTTTCCCCGTCAGATTGAGGATTTACAGGCAGCAGCTCAGCCACCAGGGTGACTGTCTCAGTGCCATGAGTGGAGGCTGACCTTGGACCTGCGGGATGTAGGTGAACTGTTTGGGGTCGCTGCTGTCGCCGGCCTTCTTCCTCTTCAGCTGCAGGAAGACGGTGACGGGCCGCTCGATCTCTGCGCTGTGATAGGGCGGCGTTTTGAACACGATGGCGTACTGAGGAGGAAACACACGGTCAAGACTTCAACTTTAAAAAACGAAGGGAAGAAATTCAGGAGTGAGAATGTCGAGAAAACATCTGAACTCAAACGTCTGAAGTGAAACTTTTCTGACAAAAAGAAAATTAGTAATTAAAGATAAAATGAGAAAACGTGAGTCGGTCCGTCCCGTCACCTGTTTGTGGACGTCGGTGGGGGAGAAGTCCCCGAACGCCTCCCAGCCTCCTTCGTCATCTTCCTCGTAGAATCGAATCTCAATGTCGTCTGTAATGTGCAGCACAGAGGCATGATGGGTAATTATCAGCTTCAGAGGCAGACAGACGGATATAAATCTCTAAAATATAAATAATAGAATTGTACTTTTTTCTTATTTTAAGCTACTTTTTACTTTAATTGTCTGTAAATGATGTTTTTCCTTAAATTTAAGATTTTTGACGTAAATTTAACAAACAAATTAAAAATCTGTAATTTATTCAAAATGAGAATAAAACTTTATTGATGTCAGCAATAAACAAACTAAATGCAGAGTTTACATAAACGTGATGAACATGAACGCATCAATCATCATAAATGTTGATCTGCAGCTCATTCTTCCAACCTGTAATCGAGTATCATCTGTGTGCAGGACTCTGACCTGTAACTGAGTATTTCTACCTTGTATCCGAGTACTTCTGACACCTCTCATGTCTGAAGAAACACAGAATTCCACCTTAAACAGCTCAAAGTGCAGAAGTTCTCACCTTTCTGCACTTTGTCGCACAGCAGGAAGATCTCGTCTCCTCCGAGCACCGAGCCGCACGTCTTATCCATCCGGGAGATCTTCAGGTTGGAGGCGTTCGGAGACTCTGAGGGGGACAGAGGAGACGTGAGCGTGGACCCCCCCATCACAGCGTGTGTGTGTGTGTGTGTGTGTGTGTGTGTGTGTGTGTGTGCGCAGACTCACTGCTGTCGTAGATCGGGTTGGAGACGACGGGTTTGAGCGCTCGGGTGAAGCCCCCGTTGCTGTCCTGCAGGTAGGCGGTGAACTTGAGCCGGACGATGTTCAGGTCCATCACCTTGCCGAGGTCCTTGGCCTCCTTCACGATGGAGTTTTCTTCAGCTTCTGCAGGAGGACAGACGAGCTTCAGTGCGTCGCGTTTAAAAACAGAAAGTCTGTGAAACGGTTCGGTTTGTCTCCTCAACATGAACTCTAAATGTGTTGGTGGCAGCAGATTCACGAGCAGCAAAGTTCAAGTGAGACAAAAGAAACCAAACGGACAGGTGAGTCTCACCTGTGAGGTGGCAGTGAGCTCCTTTCTGCCTCTTCCTCTCCTCCCGCAGCCTCCTGCCCAGAACCTCCGCCACACCTTTCTTGGTCACATGGAGGATCCCCAGGTTACTGAAGCTGCAGGAAGTGACATCATCAGTTAGCAACCAACCAGTCAGAAAGCTCGTTACAAGCTGCTGCAGTTAAACCTGTGACTGTTAATCTGTTTCCTGGATGTTCAAACTATTTGTATTTTAAATTCTTTTATTTCTGATAAATTGTTGCTTCACTTCTTCAAATATAAAAATCTTTCATAAACCTCGACTGTTTCTGTCTCATGATTTGTGTCTTTTTTGTCGTTTTTCTCCCTGAACAGTTCGTTCTGGTTCCTTCTGAAGGTTTGTGAAGTTAAAATGATTTAAGACACAAATCACTTTGTGACTTTGATAAAATTCCCCCTCGGAGGTTTGAATTCCTGTCCTGTTCTTCATTGCTGCTCTGTTCTAAAGAAAAACCTCTGACTTCCTCTTCGGAGTTTTCCAGCTGCTCATCAGAATAAAAACATGAAAACTTTCCTCCCTGACGTCTCGACGCTGCTGATTTTCCTGCGAACATAAACAGTTTTATTGGCAGTGAAGACGCGGCGTGTGATTGGATACTGACGAGGCGGTGAGGTCGTTGGGGCCGACGTCCAGCGTGCAGGTGCCGTTCTCGGTGCAGTGGCGTCCCACCAGACTGTGAGCGTGAACCCGAGGGGGGTCGGTGTGGGTCACCAGCTGGACCTCCACCCGAACGAGACCCACGTAGTTATTAATCTGAGACACAAACAGAAACATGAGACACCGTTTGCTAAAACAACTCACAGTATGCGAGTAAGATCAGGATACTTTTACTCAGAGTATTCAAATGTTTTGTGTAAAGTAACTAGTAACTAAAGCTGTCAGATAAATGTAGTGGAGTAGAAATGTCCTGCACCTCAGATTTGTCCTTAAACGCAGCATAACAGTAATTTTCTGTCAAACATAAAATAATTAACATGAAAAAAGAGACAAAATGGTTCTTCAGGCTGCATTATTGTGTTTTGGCCACTGGGGGGCAGCAGAGCCGTGAACAACCTCTGACATGTTTCCAGTTTGTCAGCAAAGAGCTGCGAATCCACTCGACACTAAAGACTCTCGAACTGAACGCGACAGAAAACTCTGAATCACTGACGGCTTCTCGTGTCTGGATTCAATCATTTTTCCCATGAGGCTTTGGGAACGCCTCTGTGGCTCCTTCATGGCGTTTAGGACGGAAAGGAAGCGAGAAAAATATGTTCATGTTCATGTGTTGTGTGTTGGAGACGCTCTCAGGTGAGGAAACCAGGTGTTTCCTGCACAAAGTGAGTTAATCTGCTCTTTCACAATAAAGCAGATTAAAAGTCTGATGAAATCTGAGGCGTGACGACATTTTGAGTTTTAACTGAAGCTTCATGTTCATCAATGAATGAATTCTCTTTAATTTGAGGTTTACGACGGTAAAAGAAGATTCTTTTGGTTTCGATCTGCAAACGTCACTTTGTGTCCTGAGAAACTTTGACGAGCAGTTTTCACATTTTTTCAACATTTTCTAGAAAAGCAAATGAACAATTTGTGAGCAAGATGATGTTTTGACTGAAGCTCAGGTCGCTCAGGTGCTGTCACGTTGTGTTGTTGTGTTGTCGAGTTGTTGTGTTGTTGTGTTGTTGTGTCTTTCTGTCGTTGTGTCATTGTGTCGTTGTGTCGTTGTGTTGTTGGTGCCGTTACCCACCTTCACGGTCGGGTAGGTTCTTCTGTTCTTCTCGCTGGAGGCCCCTGGGAGCCCCCCGTGGGACGGACCCTCACACTCATAACGGAAGCGAAAGCCCCTCTGAGGAAAAACAAGCACATGTTTTCATCTCGTCGTCAAAGATCTGATCAGAACTGAAGCTCAGGCTTTTATTTTGAAAGTCCTTTCATTCGTCTGTTTTTTTTTCATTTGTTTTTTGGATTTTTTTGTCCTCGTCGCCTCCTGAAAGGTTCCTGATTCAAACATGTGGAGCTCTTTGTTTTTTTAAACTGAGTCATTTTTTAAATTTATTTTTCTCATTTTAAGAATCTGAGTTTTTTCTTCGTGTTTTTTTCGTGCTGGAAACTTTCCTGCTGTCGCATCATTAATTATAATATTTAAATCCTGGCTTCTCTCTGCATGTTTTTCCTGTCCTGTAATAAACCGAGCAGAGAGCAGAGTCGGGGAGGAACTCTGTGTTGCGTAAACTCGGCTCTTCTTATCTGAACTGATTTGCATGGACGGTTGAAGGACTTGGCGGCTCTGCCGTCACATGACCTTTAGCTGCAGAAACTCCCTGACTTCCTGTGGACACACTCAGCGCCGTGTTGTTGTATGACTGTTGGGAAAACCCTGGATTACAGGAAGTGGCTGTTACAGTAACGTGGATCAGCGTGACGAGGGAAAACACCGCTGACAGAGTGTGTGTGTGTGTGTGTGCGTGTGTGTTCAGGTAAACACACCTTCTATTTATGTACAAACTACAAATAGTCCGCATGGCTCAGAGTTGCACCTCCTCTGCAGTTTTTTTCACAGATCTTTTGGTGCATCTGTGGTTTCATGCTGCGTTCAGCGTTCGCGTGTTTTGAAAGGAGAAGCAGGTTTTTCTGGCAGCACAAAGATCAAATCTGAAGCTTCTGAACAGGTTTGTGTGTGAGAGCAGCAGCAGTGGGCCCGACACAGAGCCCTGCGGAGCACACAGTGCTGTTAGCTCAGAGACAGGAAGTCGGCGTGCGTCTCACCTGTTTGGGCTCCTCGATGATCTGGATGTATGGACCGTGAGCTGCAACACAAGTCACACATCAGGTCACGACATGAAACACTCAGCAGGTTGAGACACTTTGAGAACATGAAGCACATGAGCGAGGTGACGGTGTTTTCCCGTGAGTGACTTAGAGAGTCGCTCTTGTCTCATTGGTTCACTTCAGTCAACAAACAAACTTTTTCTTTTCTCGTCACAGGAATGTTGGAAAGTTCCAGCTGCTTCTGGTGTTTTACAGAAAACTCATGAGCTGATTTCCTTGTTTGTGTCAGAAGCTCTGAAATGTGTCAGACTCTGTTTCCAGGTTTGTGGAGGCTGACAGGAAGCCGTCAGCTCTGACAGGAAGCCGTCAGCTCTGACAGGAAGCCGTCAGCTCCGTGGCCACCGTGGCGTTTTCCTCGTCACGTTCGTTCATGTGAGCAAGAGGCTGAACACTCAGATATGACTGGACACGACAGGTTCAGGAGATTCAGGTACTTTTACTCTGCGGCTGATTCTATTGGACGAGGCTGAGCGTCGCGTCCAATCAGAGACGAGCATCAGTAACGGATCAATGCTGATAAAATGTGAACATTAAGAGCTGAAACTCTGTGTTTGATGACTTTTAGGTAACAAAACTATCTGAAAATATGTAGAAGTGTCACATGACTGGACACCTGTGAGCGCACCTGTCTCAGGTATGTAAGGCTCCGTCTTTATGTCCACGGGGGGAATGTAGTCGTACTGCATCAGATTCATCTGCAACTGAAGGAGAAAAACATTTTTCAACATCCACAGTTTGAACCGACGATTCGTTAATCAATCAAATGATCAACCAATAATCAATGAGTCGTTGTCGTTGTCATGTCATCAGTCGTCATCAGGTCATTGATCATAAACATGGTTCATCAGTGTTTTATCAATATTTCTTCAATTACTGTTTATCTGTAGATTAAAAAAACCATCACAGACTCAAATATCAATCAGATCGATTGATCGTTATTTAATGTTCAGAGAAAATTATTTTAAATCTCATTTCCTGATTAAAAATCCAAATGTTCAACAGCTACTCTGTTAGCTTCTGTTAGCGTTTAGCATCTTCACAGCTTTTGGAAACATCTGAGTTCAGATTTAAAGCAGAAAAACTCAAAGTTCCTACGCTGAGTTTGACACTGAAGTAACATGTAAATCACTTCTGATCATCATTAAAAAAACCACGTCTGCAGAAACTCAGTCTGGGAGTTTTTCTTCCATTCTGACTGAAGTTTTCTGCACGGTTTGTTATCGATCATTTCAATCACAGCTGAAACATCAAACATCTTCTCTGCACGTTCAAGAACTTCAGTCAGTAAAGAAGAAATAAAACCTGAATCACTGAGTCTGAGACTGAAGTGACAGCAGAAAACTCTGCAAACAGAATGATTTTAACTGAAAATATAAAAATAGGAATCAGAAAAACAAAGAACAGATTCATTTTAACGCCGTCTGTGATTTTCAGACTGTGAGTCTGCAGACAGGAAGCGAGTCGGTCGGCTGGAAAAGTCAGTCAGAGTCTCTGAGAGAAGCTTTGAAAAGGACTCACATCATTATCGTAGACGTGGAGGAACTGAGTTTCAGTCATCCTGCAGCACAAACAAACAAACAAACAAACAAACAAACAAACAACAGTTAGAGGATCTGAGTGTAAGAGCTGACACACACACACACACACACACACACACACACACACACCGACCTGAGGCTCTTTAAACTCCCTCCTGTGTTTCTGCCGAAGTGAAAAAGTCCCGAAGAGACGAACCAGGAAACAACAAAGCAACAAAGTGAACGACGGAATCAAACTGAGGTTTCACTTTCACATGACGGACGAGCGAGGCTCGAACACAACACGTCCCTCTCTCTCTCTCTCTCTCTCTCTCTCTGTCTGCGTCGGCTCCCCCCTCCCCCCCCTCCTCTCGCTCTGTTTTCAGTCACTTCCTGGAAGTGGCCGAGCGGAGGAAAACCCCCAGAATTCCAGATCAGCACAGAGGGGGGAGGGGCCTGCTGATGATGTCACTCTGAGGAGAAACAGTTTTCTCAGCTTTGAAGCAGGAAACAGAAGACGAGTGTGTGCAGAGACGACGGCGTTGTGGTTCAGCGTACTGAGCTTTACACACACACACACACACACACATACACACACACACACACACACACACTGACACATACACACACACACAGACCTGAGGCTCTAAACTTCCACACAAACACACACACACAGACTTTTCTCACACACACTTCTGATCTGCAGCATCAGCGTGTTCAGATGTTCATGTCGCCTCAGGTTGAATTGAACAACACTGATGATCCTCCTCTCCTCTAGCGCCACCACCTGGTCAACACCTGGCTGGTTTTAATACTTCGGTTTATGAACAAAAACCTGAAGATTTTCCACTTTATATGTCCAGCTCGTTAGCTAACGTTAGCATGCTAACACACGAAGCTAAGATGGTGAAGTTTAACATTTTCACCTGTTCACCTGCATGACATCACAGCCCAGACAAACATGATTGGTCGACACCAGTCGGACAACAAACAGAGAGCAGAGCGCTGAAGCTCAGATCTTCACCTGCAAACGTCTCAGGAGCTGCAGGTGAGCACAGAGACGTTCACGAGGATCCAGACGTTCAACCTCCATCACAACATCCTGTCACACGTTCACGTCCACCCAAACACAGCGACTGCTCTCACCTCCACCCGAACACAGCGACTGCTCTCACCTCCACCCGAACACACCGACTGCTCTCACCTGCACCCGAACACACCGACTGCTCTCACCTGCACCCGAACACACCGACTGCTCTCACCTCCACCCGAACACACCGACTGCTCTCCCCTCCACCCGAACACACCGACTGCTCTCACCTGCATGAGGAAACTCTGCTGACTGACTGACAAATGAATCTGAATCCAAATGTTAAACTTCAGATCCGAGTAACTGAACTCAAACTTTTCTTCTCAGTTGGAAACTTTCAGACGTTCAGTCCCTGATTTGTCTCTCGCTCTGTTCGATCAGACGCTCAGGTGTGTGAACCTGAGTGTCATCATGTCGTTGATCTCCAGTTTGTGACAAAATGAAGACAACCTAACATGAGTCTTTTCTAAGTTTAAACTGAAAAATTCTCCACAAATCAGATGAAAATGTTGTTAAAGAAGCTGAAACGTTCAGAAAAATGACACACGAACCTGAAAGCGGCAGAGCGGCGTTCAGACTGCAGCGGGATTAAAGGAGGAGAAAACACGAACCTGATGTTTCATGTTCAGACCTGCAGCCGCTCTTCACTTCCTCTTTGCTCTCTTCTTTGGTGCTTTTTGGTTCGTCACTCTGACTTCCTGTCTCTCCTCGGCTCAGGAAAACCCGTCTCACTGCGCAATCTGACTCAAATCTGATCTGAATCACCTCGCTGTCACGACTTCAACGGTGGCCTCTGAGGAGGGACGGCCCCCGCGCCGACGGCAGCCAATCAGGCGCCAGGAGAGGCGGCGTACATTTACATGAAGGCAGAGAGAGCGAGCGAGGCAGAGAGAGGAGAGAAACCCCGAGGGGAAGTTTGTGCTCGGGGTATTTCTGTGTGACCTCCGACCTCTGCAGGAATCCACAGAGGTGATTTCACTCTCCTGTTTCTCTGAAAACAGCTCAGCCGTGTTTTTATTCACCTGTTCTCTGATTGACTGACACATCTCCCCATCTTAACCCCCACCACCTCCACCAGCCGAAGTCCCCCGACACACCTGAGAGGAGGAAACAGTCCGAGCAGAAGCTTCTCAGCCTGCCATCGCTCAGATCGATCGCTCAGATCGATCACTCAGATCGATCGATCAGCTCTGACTGGAACTTGCGTCACGCTGCCGTTTCAGCTCAAAGCAGGAAGCTGAGAGCAGCTGACAGGAAGTTCAGGACCTGCAGCCCGAATGTTCCCCGAGTCAAAGAGTTTGATCAGAAAACTGGGAGACGAATGAAGGAAGCAGAGCCAAACACACACACACACACACACAGTCACACACACACACACACACACGCACGCACACACACGCATGCACACACACAAATGCACACACACACACACACACAGAGTCAGTCTTCTGTGCAGCTGCATCATAAACACAACAGGTTGATCTCACTTTCAAACACTCAACAAACTGAGGCTCCAGACTCAGGACCCCCGGCCTCCTGGGGGGCCAGTCCTCCTGGGGGGCCCCGGCCTCCTGGGGGGCCCCTGAATTTGCGCCCGTCACTTCCCGCATCACTTCCTGTTCGACAGCTGCTCACATGTTCAAACTTCACAGCTTTTTTACAAACAAGAAGGAAAAAGTTTCCTGAATGTGAAACACGTCACTGCTGGAGAAACTGGACCAGGAGGAGCAGCAGGAGGAGCAGCAGGAGCAGGAGGTGCAGGAGCAGGAGCAGGAGAACACACAGCAGATCAGTGCAGAGAGGAGCAACAGTTCAGTTTAATGAACTGTGTGTGAGCTCTGAAACTGTCGTCTGTCTGCAACCAAGAACCTGCTGTAAGTCACACACACACACACACACACACACACACACACACACACACACACACACACACACACACACACACACACACACA
>JAPZDV010000003.1:24729629-24742860 GCA_029814665.1 Acanthurus lineatus | reverse complement strand
AAACAGAGTAACACACACACACACACACACACACACACACACACACACTTCCACCACAGCAAATCCTCTCTTTCTTCTGTCACATTGTGTGAATTATGTGTGTGTGTGTGTGTGTGTGTGTGTGGACCATAAGATGACACTACATTATAGCTCCTGTGTCACCAGATCAGCATGTGCATTACATCACACACACCCACACACACACACACACACACTTCCTGCGTCCTGTGTGTTGGGTTTGTTTTGGGGACCGCCTCCCTCTCAGGTTCCCACAGTGCTCTGTGTTCTCTGACCTTTGACCTCACTGACCAGCCAGCATTACATCATCCTACAGGAACATCTCAGGGTTTCAGCTCGGGGGTTTCTGCTGCTTTCAGGACTCTTTGTTTCCAACCGGCTTCATTGATCATCGATGGAGATCAGAGATGATGATGTCATGAGGGACTGAAAGTTCGTGTGTTCAGATATATTTCATGTGTGTGTTCAGACGAGTTTCGTGTGTGTGTTCAGATGAGTTTCATGTGTGTGTTCAGATTCTTTCATGACCTCAAAGAAGCTTCGGAGCAGAATAAAGTGGAACTTCAGCTGAAGTTTTGTAGGATCTGGATCTGAAGGTTCTTGCTGGTTCTCCTGTGTTTTCCGGAGCTCTGTCTCTGTTTCCCATGTGACTCATTAAAGTGTCGTCTTACCTTTTTAATTGTGACTTTTACGACGAACGTCAGAAGAAGAAAACAGAACCACAGACGCTGTTTTGTTCAAACAGGAAGTCGACTCAACGCGGTTCCGTAAATCAAACTGGGGGTCATTAGACTGAAACGCTGCCAGCTGACCGCCGTGTGTTGGATTTCAACCTCTAAACGCCCCCGCAGCCCCCCCACCCCCAGCAGCTGGAGTCAGAGCTGACCTCACTGTACCATGACCTTTGACCCCTCGGTACCCGCAGCATGTGGGAGTAGAGTTTGGTTTGTCCTAATGAAAACAGGTTGTGATGAAAGAGACTGAGGTCGCAGTGTGTGTGTGTGTATGTATGTCTGTGTGTGTGTGTGTGTGTGTGTCTGTCCATATGTGTGTGTGTGTGTGTGTGTGTGTGTGTGTGTGTCTGGACTGCGTCTCAGGGGGAGAGTGACAGCAGTGACCTGAGGCGCACACACTCGTGTTTGTTTTCCTGTACCTGTGGGGACCGTCGTTTCCACACATCATTCTTCAGCCTTTCACCCTGAAATGAACTTCAGCTGAACATCAAACCCTCAGATCGAGTCTGGACCTTCAAACAGCCTTTTGAAGAAGTCAGGAGGAAAGAAAAGACTTTAAAACAGCCCTGAAAGTCATCACCTTTGAAAATATCTGCGAGTTGACGCGAGCCGATGTTCATTAAGTCCAACTCTGGATTCAAAACTGTTGTTTTTTCAGCTGTTTGTCTTTTATTTGAGGTGAGTGGAAACCAGAGTCTCTGGACCTCTGAGGACAAACAGCAGGACCTTCAAACACAGGTGAGTTTGTTTCAAACTCCAGACACCAGAAGAAGAACAGAGACAATCAGATGGATCCGTGGAGCCGGAGGCGTCTCACACTGAATGAATGCAGCTGGAGGAGCAGCAGCTTCCTGCAGGCCGAGTGTGTTTCCTGCCTCTGCAGAACCAACAGAAACTCACTGTGAAAACTCGTCTTATCTCTGAAGCTCCTGAAGCTCCTGAAGCTCCTGAAGCTCCTGAAGCTCCTGAAGCTCCTGAATCGCCCTTCAGCCGCTCAGTGTGTCGGCTGTATCAGTGTTTCCAGAAAGGCCAGCGACAGAAACGGCAGCACGGAGGATCTGAACCGTTTTTGGGTGTTTTTGTTTCCCTGCTGGTTTGTTTTGCGGGTGGAGGGCTGCGCTGTGTTTATGTTCCAGTTTGGAAACTAAACTGGTTCCATTTTGGAGCAGAACAACAGACCCGCGGCCCCCAGAGGGCCGTCCGTCACTCGGGCGGGGGTGTTTTTGTGCGCTCCCTTGTTAACGTTAGCTTTGTGTTTTTGCAGGAAGTGAAAGCGAGGAGAGCTCTGTGAGAACATGGTTTCAGTTTAGAATAAAATCTGGTTCAGACATTCACATCACCCAGAAGAAGAAGAAGAATCTTTATGACTTTGCTGATTTTCTTTTTTTCCACTTAGCGCCACCAACAGATCAAAGACAACATGGCATGCTACGATGCTAACCTTGCAAAGAGAACTGCAGCATGTTTTACTGCTGCAGAAAAATTATCACAGTATCAACAATTATTGCTTTTTTTGCTGTTTCACCATCCCATAAATCACATGACCACTCAAACAAGATCACGTCACCATGGTAACAGACTGATGTTCTGACTTTCATCACATTTTCTGCCTCCGAATTTAAAATCAGAGCTGTGGGAGTTTTCATCTCAGTATCATTAAACATATAATAATGAAAGCAGTGAGGTTTCTTGCAGTGTTGAGGTTTGGCCAGCAGGTGGGGCCATTTTGACTGTATCAATACTCCATATTGATTGAGTATTTAAGAAGCTTTGTTCTTCAGTCAGATGGTTTCAGAGAACCTGATTGTTCCTCCGGATGGTTTCTGAAGAGAACAGTTTGTTGTGCAAACGACTGCTCATTTCCTCTTTGATGCTCCTGATCATTTCGATCCATAATCAATTAATTTTCTTTCTTTTAGTTGTAGATAAGCTGGATGCCGCCGCCCTCCCATTATCAGAAGTCAGTTCTGCCCTCCCCGTTCCCCACATGTTGGCCCTGGTCATATCCCAGTTGAATCCGATCCTGCAGGGCTTCAACCGCTCCCTGGAGATCCTGAGCTGGCAGGTGGGGGAGCTGACCCGAGACGTGGCCCAGCTGAAGAGCAGCCAGCAGGGGGCGCAGCAGCAGCAGGCGGAGCCCCTGAGCGACCACGAGCTGGACGAGGACAGACTCGAAGCCAAACTGGAGGATGTGTTTCAGCACATCAGGGGGGTGTGGCGGCAGTTAGAGCTCCAGCGGACGTATGTGGAGGACCAACTGCACTCCCAGCATGCAATGCTGCACTACAACCTGACCAGCTTTAAGACAGACGTCGACATGAAGCTGAAACGCCACCAGAAGATGCTGCAGGTCAGTGAACATCAGAGCAGGATTAATGGACAAACTGCTGATTCTTTACACTATTTACTAATCGATCAATCGATCAATCATATTTATAATAAATTTATTTCTCTGTTTACTTTATAAACTTTGATCAGCTGTTTCCGGAGTAAAACTGAAGAAATAAATACAAAAATGTTTTTAGAAAGTTTTTCTTTCTTAATCTGATGAAACATAAGACTGAACCCACTCGACCCCTCCCTCTGATCCCAGGTCAGCCTGCAGGCCATGAACGCCACTCTGGCTGAACTGAAGCTGGACCCGGATCAGCCCACTGAGGAGCCCCTCCCTCCCCCTCCCCCGCCGCCGCCGCCCTCAGACACCTCGACGCTCTGGGAGGCCATCGAACGCCTGGACAACATGGTGGTCAACAACACGGTGCAAGTGAGTTCAACAGCCTCAGGATCAGAGCTCTGCAGTGCAAAGTCACAGTCACAGCGCCCCCTGGAGGTTTTATTCATGGGGGAACAGAAACCATCTCGAGACAGAAGCTCAGCCAGATGAAGCTGATTTAAAAACCTTCACACTGGAAAAATAAGACTAACATCCAGCTTTTCTCTGCAGTGAGAATGAAAACAAACAAATATGATGAAAAATGTGCTTTTATTTAAAAGGAACAGGTGATGCTGCAGGTTCTCGAATCCTCTGAGCTGTTTTTATATCAGTTAGTGAAGAAGTTCACACAGCTTCGATCCATTAGGAACAAAAACTGTGGACATTTCAACAAAACTATTGAATAAAAATGCAAACGTTTAATTTGTGGCTTTTCAGGACTTGAAATTTTGTTATGATGAAATTAAAAATCCTATTTTACAGAAACCTTTAAGAGAAAACAGTAAAAAGGTTTAAAAGAAGAAGAAAATCACTGACTCTCCTCATCATGTTGCTGTGCAGGTGGGGGGGCTGATGGAGGACTTGGAGGTGAACTCGGGGAACGTCCAGCAGCTGAGGAGGGACTTCAAGTATCTGGGGAAGCAGATCAACCAGACGGCCCGCAACACGCAGATCCTGTTCATGGAGACGGGGCTGGAGGTGGACGCGGCGAGGGAGTCGGTGCTGAGGCGGGTGGGCGAGCTGGCGGGGAACCTCAGCCTGCAGGGCCAGCGGCTGCAGGAGATGGACGTGGACGTGGACTACCTGTACGACATCCTCTACAAACACAACACCTCTGGAGACTGCAGCTGCAAGGGGCTGCAGGCCGCCGTGGCTCGACTGGAGAAGGGCGTGGCTAACGTGACAGAGCTGGCCAATGAGAACAGATTATCCCTGAATGACAACAGCGAGGGCGGCGAGGAGCTGTGGGGCGGGGCCAGTGACTGGGAGCCGGCGGTGGAGGCGCTTCAGCGTGGCCTCCAGCAGGTGTGACCACGCTGACGATGAGAAGTCGTGAATTCAAACTAAGTTTATCTTCCAGTCGAACGTCACGTTCTGTTTCTGCTCCTGCAGGTGAAGGAGTCTCTGGCCTCGGAGCAGACCAGGACCAGGACTCTGGACCACAGCCTGACCCGGCTCAGCAGCTCGGTGAACGTCGGCTTGGCAGAAGTCTCCGGCCTGAAGGAGGAAAACAAGAAACTGGTGGCGGAGTTTCAGCACCTGTCGAGCTCCTTCGCCTCTCTCCTGAAGGACGCCATCCGACACAGCGACGTGCTGGAGCTCCTGCTGGGGGAGGAGGTGCTGGAGTTCCTGCAGTGGCCCGTTCAGGACCAGGAGGCCAACTCCATCCCGGCCCTGAAGGAGCAGCTGGGGCAGCTGCAGGAGCAACTGAGAGAGCACCACCAGAGCATCACCTCCCTGTCAGGTAACAGGCCAGGTATGATCAGCAGGAGGGGGGCTTCCTGGGGTCTGCTTGTTTTGTGCACCAATAAAAAACTGTTTGCGTTTATTGGAGGAGACAATGGATGAAGATGTTGTGACTTATTTTATTCCTCTGCTCACAGGAGGCACAGTGGAGGTACCGTCTGCTGATCAGCCCTCCTCCTCCCACCTCCCCCCTGATGACTGGCTCCCGGACAGCATGAGGAGGAGCAGTGGTGGAGCTCCAGCCAGAGAGCGCCAGCTCCTCCTCCGTCCTGAGAGGAGGCACCCGGAGCACGGAGGAGACGGCAGCGATCTGTGGAACCTGGAGAAAACAGTGGAGGAGCTGAGGCTGAAGGTGCTTCGACTGGAGGAGAAACCCTGTAACACTTCTGGTAAAGAGGTGCCACCTGGTGGTGTGGAGGCCAAACTGCAGGCGGAGGTGATGTGGCTGAAGAGGGGGCTGGAGGAACATCTGAGGGTGTTCAAGAACGTCTTCAGCAACGCCGACGTGCTGGCGGGATCTGACGCCACGCTGGAGCTCGATAAACTGTGGCAGCTGCTGAAGAACAGAGACGGAAAGAAAGAGAAGAGGAGAGGAGGAGGGAAGGAGGGATCAGGGAGAGGAGGAAACCACCGGAGCAGGAGGGATTCATCAGGTGAGCGATGACGGTTTCTGTCAGGTGTGTTTGTGCAGCAACGTTTCAGATCTGTCATTTTAACGAGGATCATTTAAAACAGATGAAATGACCTCAAAGAGTAATTTTTTTAATCTGTATGAAGAACAAAGTGAAGAAACGATAGTCGGCTGTTTGAAGGTTTTTGTTTTTGTCATAATTTTGTGGCTCTGAGATGTTGAAGAGCTGAAAACCTGCAGACTTCAGCAGGTTTCTTCTCAGCAAACAAACCAAACTAAACTTTAATCTTCTGTAAGAAGCTTTTTGTCATCATTTCACCTTCAAACATCAAACTTTCCATGAAGAGTGAATGTTTTAGTGACTTTCGCACACCAGCTGGTTTCTGTTTGTGGTCTGATCACCTCGTAAACACTCCTGACTCTCCTTTTCTCTGCAGGTGTTGCACCTGTCCCTGTCGGCCTATCAGAGGACTCCGTGCTGCTTGTGGCTCGATCTCCTCTGAACGTCTCGGACGGCGTCATCGTGTTTAAAGCGTCACTGAACCGGGGTCAGTTTAACTCCGACTCCGGCTCCTTCGCCGCTCCGGTGGACGGGATCTACCTGTTTGTCCTCACCTTGGACCTGAGGCCGGGTCCCACCCACGTCGTCCTGAGGAGGGGGTCAGGTGTGGCTCTGGTGTCTCTGCAGCGACAGGAGGTGACGGAGGCGGGGGCCGTCACAGGTGTGGCTCTCCTGCCGCTGAGTGAGGGGGAGGAGGTGAAGCTGGAACTCAAGGGAGGCGAGTGGGCGGAGTCAGAGGACAATGTGTTCACCATACTGCTGCTCCACCGGACCACCTGAGGGGCGATGGACCAATCAGCTTCCAGCTGCAGGAAACGCACTGATCAGAGACCCCGGGGTCACCGAGGTCACAGGATTCACTTACATCACTTTTGAAATGAGACTGAAACGTTTGCTGAGGTCTGATTGGTGGAGGCTTTACTGCAGACAGACTGTGACGGGGTCAGAGGTCAGAGGTCAAAGGTCAACCACCAGTCAGTCCTGATAAACCTGTCAAATGCAGATTAAAATCTGAGCTCCACAAAACATCCGGACAAGCTGAACTCCAACTTTTCCACCAGAAGAAGCCTGAAGAAAACTTCAAAACCAGGAAACCAAAATGAAAATGTTTGTTTTTCTTCAAACTTCAGTTAAAAACCTTCAGTTCTGTTCTGTTTCACTGCAGAGCTGCAGCCCAGACCATGTTAGCTTAGCTTAGCTTAGCTTAGCTTAGCCAATCATTTACAAACTCTGCTTAGGTTAATCCATGACCCGCCCTCCTCTGCCTCTGATTGGCTGGGGCTCCTCTGCATCATCTTTATTGTAATAAGAAGAGAATCAGCCAATCAGAGGCGGAGCAGGTCTGATTAACAACCTGTATCTCATCTGTTTCATCTGCTCACTGACAGAAATGTTAAAAAACACAGTCGATGGTTTCAGTCATTCAAACGATTTCTGTAAAAATAACTCAGAAAAAGTGGAACATGTTTTTATCATCAGTGTAAAACTTCGTATCGTTCACGTCTTTGAAGGGATTTTTACTTCACATATAGAAGTTATTTGTATGTGAAGTCACTTTGTAATGTTTGTAATATAATTATGGAAACATACACAGAGCAGTTTATATTAATATAAAGGAGGATTCGAGCTGAAAACGGTGGAAACAAACTGTCCGTCTGTAACTTAATAAAGGTTTTTATCTACAGACGTGGATTCGTTTGTTCCAGCTTCAAATCTCAGGAGTCTGAGACGCAAAAACGAACTTCCTGTTGCTTCAACATCCGAGTTCAGTTCGTGTTTCTGAAGACGACTTTTAACTTTAGGGGTTTTTTAATCTGCATCTCAGATTAAATCAAATGAAACTTGTTTTTTGACTTTGAGGTTTCATTCACAAACACGAGGAGCTGAAAAGAAACGATGCAAAATGCTGCAGTGAATAATGAATATTGATCAGTGATCACAGATCCTCTATTTCCTCTTTCTGCTGGTTGATTAAAAAGGTGAAATATTAATATTTTCCTTAAATGCCACAAAGATCAGACGTTTTTTTAATGATGTCAGAGAGCAGAAACGTCCTGAAACCTGCAGACGACGACATGATGTTTGATGAAACATGAACAAAAAACAACCAATCAGACACTTTGAACGTCTCTTCAAACATTTTAATCATCTTGTCATCTCTCTTCAGTCTACAGTGTAGAAAAATAAGCATCAAAAATATACCAAAAATCAACAGAAATAAAATCTGGCGAAGCAAGAAGCCAAAAAAAAAACTTTGACATGTTGAAAAAATAACTTCTCTTCATTTGAATTATTGACACTTTTTGTTTCATAATTATCATCATCATCATTATTATGACCATGAACTCAGGTCGGTTTGAATCCGACAAACTTCAACGTTAAACTGAATTCTGATTTTATTTTGAAAGGAAAACTGAACAAATGAAGTTTTTTGTGTTTGAGGCCTCAGAATCAAACATGAAGGTTTTTAATAAGGATCTTTATTTTTTAATCAGACTTGTGTTTGTTGGATTCAGCTCACCTGGAGCACCAGGTGGGCGGGGTCACCTGGCAGTGGGACAGTCTGCTGTTTTTTTTCATACGTTCCTTCATCACCTGTGAAACCGATCTGAGGTCGTCTGAGCACAAAAACAAGCTCCTACATGAGACGAGAAGCTGCTCCCTGAACAACGGGAGCCGAGCCAAAGAAACCAGCAGAAGCACATGAAAGAAATCTAGCGTCAACACTTCTGAAGTGCACTAAAGTAGAGTCAAACGCAGTCGAGCCGCTGCACTAAAAAAGATCTGCATATATCGTCGTCATTACAATAAATGTACACCAAAGTGATTCTCTCAAGGCTATAATACGTCAGAAAACATCATGCTAAATATTAGCTGCAACTCTGTTAAAAGAAAAGCTTGAGTTAATTATCTAACAGACAGAAACGAGCCTCGAGGTGAATATAAGAGGCTCCACATCCCAAACAAGGCGACTAACTAGCTTTAGAAAACTAGATCAGCTCTACGGTCGAGTATATTCAGGTTAGGCAGGTAAAATACGTCAGTTAATCTACGCACAGCTCAGTCCGACAAGCCTACAAAAATAAATAGAGGAAGAAGTGGAGAAGATTCGTGTTCAGAGTCCGACACAAACGGCAGAAAGGCTCCTTTTCTTCGTCCTTTGGATTCAGCCGCCGTCTGTTCGACTCGACTCCGAAACGTCGAGCGTCACCTGAACTTTCTGCTGCTCCTCCCACCTGGCGTCACATCAGGAACCGACACCGGAGGCTCCGAACTGACCGGTTAAACCGTGTTTTAACCTGCAGAGTTTCAGCTTCACTCTGTTTCCTGTCTGTAAACTGAACGTCTGTAAGTTTTGGACTGTTGGTTCGAATAAAATCACTTTCTTTCTGTTTAAGGAACTTAATAAGAGATTTATTGATACTGATGACTGAGATGTTGGAGGCTATTTGTTGGATAAAATCTTTTGGTTTCACCACAAAGTCACATTAGCATGTCTATAACCTTTCAAAATAAATGTCAGATTTGAGGTTTTTTTAAGTAGCTAATCGTTTTTCTCATAACTTCGACTGAGCAGAGCAGAAATGTGAGAGTAGAAGAAATCTGAAGCTTAAACGAGTCAAACATTTGTCTCTCTGGCTGCTGCTGAAGGTTTTCAGACATGAACTGAAGTTGGAACAAAGGTCTCCTGAAACAGGAAGTGATGCCTTCAAATGTCTCCTTTTATTCTACCAACAGTCAGAAACTTCAGGAGATTCAGTTTATGATCATAAAGACCAAAAAAAGCAGCAATTTGAGAACCATGAAGTGTTTTTGCTTACAGGAACCTGAAACAGTTCATGGATGTCAAACAGCTGCAGAACATTTTGACATGTAAACAAACTGAAGGCTGAAACTTGTTCAGGTTTGTTTTTTCTTGCAGTTAAATGAACGTGTGTGTGTGTGTGTGTGTGTGTTGAAGGAAACAGTGACACCTGGTGGCTGAAGCCTGAAGTTTCCTGCTTGTTTCATACTTTGATCGAACTGACGGTCTGCAGCATCTTCACCTCCGATTAAGATCTAAACGTGCTTGAATCCAGCAGACATTCATGAACTCCGTGTGTGTGTGTGTGACTCCGTGTGTGTGTGTGGGTGTGGGTGTGTGTGTGTGTGTGTGTTACTGTCCGGTTTGTGTGTGTTACTGTCCGGTTTGTGTGTGTGTTACTGTCCGGTTTGTGTGTGTTACTGTCCGGTTTGTGTGTGTTACTGTCCGGTTTGTGACGCTGCGGTTTGTTGAAGATGAGTCGTGAAAATTTCCTCTGAAGCTGCAGCTTCAGTTCAAACGGGCCAATCAGAGAGTCCGATCTCCTCCAACGCCAGGAGACAGACGCCATCGTGTTCAAACCCGGACGAAACCACGCCCACTTCTGCATGATGACAGCCTTGATGCTGCGTTTCCATGGAAACTGTAAAATGAAGCGAAGCTTAAAAAAAACAAAACAGCAAACTGACTTTGATTATTTGTTGCTCATCAGGTCACAGACGAGGGCGGAGCGAGGCGGCGGCCATGTTTGTCTCCGGCGGTTAAATGTCCAAAGGTTAACGGACGTGACGGAGACGCCGCACGCCGGCTGTCATCACACTGAGTGGGCGTGGCTTCATGTAAAGTTGGATTATGGGTAGCTCTGAATTTACAGGCGTGTTGGCACATTTGAAACAGAGAAGAGAAACTTCTGGTTTCTCTGACTCCGCCCCCTCTGATCATGTGATGGTGGCTCCGCCCATCAGCTGGCCGAGCGGAAGCGAGCCACGTAGGCGCCGCAGGACGAGCAGTAGGGCCGTGATGGCTCAGCAGGAAGTTGCTGGCAGAGCGAGCAGAGGTGGGAGTCCCTGCGGGGCCGAGCCGTGGGGGGCGGCTGGGGTCCGGGCCGCTGGATTGGCTGGTGGTGGCGAGCGGTGCGGGGGTCCCGGGAGGAGCCGGGCTGGACAGTCCTGTAGTCGGTGTCACGTCGCCAGTCGCTTTCTGGGGGCACATCCAGGCGGAGCGGCTGGGGGGGGCCCTCCCCTAACACCCTCAGGTGGTGTGGAGGGGGGTGGGTCGACCCGTTGACTCTACCGGGCAGCGACGGTTGGCGGTAGTGACCGTTAGCGGCGGCGGTGTTGGCAGAGTGGCGAGGGTGGGACAGAGTGGCGTAGAGACTCTGTGGACCCGGCGGGGGGGCAGGGCAGGAGCCGGCTCTGGACCTGGGGAGGGAGGAGGTGGAGGAAGGAGGCGGGGCTCGGCGAGGAGCTCGAGGCAGAGTGCCGTAACTCATCGCGACGCTGTGGAGGCTTTGACCTGAGAGAGCCGGATGCCTGTCAGACACAACCAGAAACTGTTGCTGGACGGCTGGTCCAGGTCCTGGGGGGGACGAGGGAGGGGGGACAGGAAAAGGGGGGAGAAATAAGAGGAGGGAGAGGAAGAAAATAAAAAAAAACAGTTAGAAGAACAGTTCAAAGAGCTGTGAAGGAAACTGAGCAGACTGACAGCGTCTCCGCCTCTGTGTGTGTGTGTGAGTGTGTGTGTGAGTGTGTGTGTGAGTGTGCGTGTCTGAGTGTGTGTGTGTGTTAAAAAGCGGTAACAGGTTTGTGTTTTACTCTTTTAACTTTATTTAATCAACTGTATTTTATTTTATAAACAGAAAACTCCTTAAACTTGAATGTGTGTTTAACAGTTTGGATTTTCAGAATAAAACGACTGTAAACTTCTTTCTATAATTCCTCTGCTGGAATCATCTGGAATCATCTCAGGGCTCTAAAACCTCAGAGAAAACAATGACGGAGCTGATGGAGGTGACGGAGGTGATGGAGGTGATGGAGGTGATTGAGGTGATGGAGGTGATGGAGGTGATTGAGGTGGCGGAGGTGATGCCTCCTGCTCCGTCAGTCAGACGAGTTAAACGTGAGCAGAAACAATCTGACGCCTCACAGTGACACTAAGATGTGGTGCCTGTTGGTGGAGGTGCAGGTGGAGGTGGAGGTGGAGGTGGAGGTGGAGGGGCAGCTGGTTACCTGAGTGTCCCCTGAAGGAGAGGCCCGAGCTGGGGGGCCGTGATGTCTGCAGGGAGGGGTGCTGTGGAGGAGGTGCAGGAGCTGAGGGGCCGTGGTGTCGGGGTTGGAGGTGTTGGTGGTAGGAGTGATCTGTAGTGAAGGAGGTGGAGGAGGAGGAAGAGGAAGGGAGGTGCAAAGAGGAGGTGCTGGGGCGACGGAGGAGGGAGGAGGAGTGAAGGTCGGCGTGTCTGAGGGGGGGCCTGGACACGGGGGGGTCCTTCAGGATGAGGAGAAGCAACGACACACACAACAGAAGGACAGAAGAAGACGAGATGGAGAGGATGAAGATGATGAAGAGGATGAAGAAGATGAAGATGATGAAGATGATGAAGAGGAGGAGACAAACAGGAAGATGAAGGAACAAAGTGTTGAAACAGAAAAAAAAGAGGAGGAGCAAAAAAATGAAAACGTTAAAATGATGGAGGGAAAACTGAGAGACGACAGATCACATGACAGGAAACCAGAGACAGAAAACCTCGTTTCTTCTGCATCAAAGTTTCCTTTTAAACAACCAGCAGGTCACATGACCGGATCACATGACATGGCGTCCATGACAGACAGGATGTAGTGTGTGTGTTTCCCCCCGCAGACGGTCTGATGATGATATCTGGAGTCAAACTCGGCTGTCGGTTCCCATCAGGCTGCGAGCGTCGAGGTTAACAGCTTAATGGAGAAACTAAACCGCTGATCAATGTTTAATGTGCCGGCCCGAGGCGACGCCTGAGGGCTGCACGCCGGCCGGCCGAGCGCGGCACAGAGCGCGCACACACACACACACACTGTTTAACACACACATACACTTCACACGGACGCTTCACAGCAGCATCCACATGCCGATCAGCAGCAGGAGAGAAAGATTCATTTCACAGCATGTTGGAGTCTGTGAGTCAGAGCAGGAAGAAAGAAATCAGCTGCTCACAAGCAAACATGTAACAGAATAACTGGGATTTAATCTTTTCTAACACTTTATGAAGGTTTTCTTGCTGAAATGAAGCCTAAATTTAAATCTTAGAATATTACTACACTAACATTAATCTTAAAAAACAAATGATGGAAGCTGGAAGGATCCCGTCATGAACTGACAAATACCAGAGAAGAACCGTCAGGAAGAGCAGAAACTGAGCCGGGCTGCAGTAACATCACACAGACACAAGGTGGCAGCATGTTGTAGAATAAAACCAGTGGTGGAGGAGCGAGGATGGCTGTGATGATGATGGTGCTATGAGTGTTTACACAAACAGCATGAGTGTGTGATTTTCTAGTGTGTGTGTGAATGTCTGCCTGTGTGTGTGTGTGTGTGTGTGTGTGTGTGTGTGTGTGTGTGTGTGTGTGACTTACACAGCTGCGGGAGGGGCCGAGGTTTTGTGGTCGTGACCCGATGACGGTCCCGCTCAGGCTGCGTGCGATGCGTCGCAGGTTTTCTGCGCTGTAGCTCTCGTCTTCACCCGACGGCGGCTGCATGCGGAGCAAAGACAACATGAGAGACGAAGAAAAGAAACCTGCGATTTCACAGTATTTTAAAATGCTTTTATTGTGAA
>JAPZDV010000003.1:24568049-24580362 GCA_029814665.1 Acanthurus lineatus | reverse complement strand
TGTGCTCGTGTGCGTGTGTGTGTGTGTGTGTGTGTGTGTGTGCGTGTGTGTGAGTGTGTGTGCGTGTGCGTGCGTGTGTCTGTTTCCATGTGTGTGCGTGCGTGTGTGCGTGTGTCTCTGTGTGCGTGTGTGTGTGTGTGTCTCTCAGGTATAAGTGGCAGAGTGAGCGTCAGCGGTATCACAAGGATCTGGAGCAGGAAGTCTTCATCCCTCCTGGCGAGTCGCTCAAAGATCTCATCCACCAATCACAGAGCTCAGGCAGCGGCTCCGGGCTCCCCCTGCTGGTAGGGACGCAGCGCTGCATCAGGACGAACACACACACTGTTCTCTACACTTATTAGTTCAAACTGCAGCTCTGCTCTTCTTCATGTCGACTCTGCTGTTTGTTTGAAATCTGTTTTTAATCATCTGGATTGATTTTGAATCAGAAGCTGGAAAAAATCCAGACTTTTGTCTCCCGTGAAAACTGAAACACACGAAACTGTTTGGTTTAAAAATCAGGACTGAAATCTGAACTTGTTTCTGTCAAAATGATGAAACAGAGTTTAAGTTTCAGTGTTGAAATCAAAATGATCCTCTTTGATCCTTTAATGTGATTCTCAGAGCCGATTGATCGATCAATCATCATGTTTTTAAATCAAAATTAAAGGTTAAAGATAAAAATCCACAAAAAAACCAGACAAACGGATCTGCAGGTCCTCAGGAACTCTGGTGAAACTTCATCAGAGCTGTTAAAGCTTATTTTTAATTAACAAGAAGCTGCCAGATGATCAGTCGGAAAAAACAAACGCTCTTCATGTTTGATGGAGACAAAACGATGATAAAACCTCTGATCATTAAACCTCCTCTTTTCTCCTCCTCCTCCTCCTCCTCTCTCCTCCTCCTCCTCTCTCCTCCTCCTCCTCCTCCTCTTTCTCCTCCTCCTCCTCCTCCTCCTCCTCCCTTCAGGTGCAGCGGACCATCGCCAAGCAGATCCAGATGGTGCGTCAGATCGGAAAGGGGCGGTACGGCGAGGTGTGGCTCGGCCGCTGGAGGGGAGAGAAGGTGGCCGTCAAAGTCTTCTTCACCCGAGAGGAGGCCAGCTGGTTCAGAGAGACGGAGATCTACCAGACCGTCCTGATGAGACACGAGAACATCCTGGGTAGGTTCTGCTCAAACAGGCTGAAACATCACAACATGAAGCTCCTCCTGTGAGTTTGAACAGCCTCAGATCAGCTTCAGATGAACTTCAGATGAACTTCAGAGCTCAGTTTGTTCTTCAGCTGCTCCTCTGACATCAGAAGGATCTTCTCGCTGCTTCAGAAGCTCCACGAGAGTCTGAACTGTGAGCGACAGACGCCGTCAGACCACCACAGGATCAATACCTCCATCGATTTTTAATTAGTCTGATGCTAATAACAGCGAGTCGCCTGTCGGACTGAAGAGACACACAAACTCATTTAGAGATTCTGTGTGTGTGTGTGAGAGTGTGTGAGAGTGTGTTTGTGTGTGTGTGTGTGAGTGTGTGTGTGTGTGTGTGTGTGTGTGTGTTTAAAGAAATAAGATGAAGTGATTTACAGACAAACTCTAAATGTGATGGAATCAGAAGCTCAACGTGTTTTTCAACCTGCAAACATCTGACGTGCATTTAAACATCATGTCAACACACACCTGACAACACAGGTCACATGACCCTTCACCTACACAGGAAGATAGTGTGTAAACAGGAAGCAGTTGGGTTGCTTAGTTACAGAAAAAACTCCAGAAGAAAGCTGTCTGTCTGTCTGTCTATCTGACCCGTCAGCTGTCTGTCTGTCTGTCTGACCCGTCGCCTGTCTGTCTCCCTGCAGGCTTCATCGCGGCCGACATTAAAGGCACGGGCGCCTTCACGCAGCTCTTCCTCATCACCGATTACCACGAGAACGGCTCTCTGTACGACTTCCTGAAGCTGACGACGCTGGACACGCAGGCGCTGCTGCGGCTGGCGTACTCGGCCGCCTGCGGCCTCTGCCACCTGCACACGGAGATCTACGGCACGCAGGGCAAACCCGCCATCGCCCACCGCGACCTCAAGAGCAAGAACATCCTGATCAAGAAGAACGGCACCTGCTGCATCGCCGACCTCGGCCTCGCCGTCAAGTTCAACAGGTACGCAGCCGCCAGCAGGTGGCGTCCTCGAGTTTTAATGTTTAATTATTCACCTCAAACTTTTCTGTCGTTTTTGTCCCGTTTTTTAAAATCAAATTCAAAACAAATGAATCTTTATAAACACGAGCTGTGACATCAGCGTCTGACTGACGAGCCTCTGGTTTCTGTTGCCGTAGCGACACTAACGAGGTGGACGTCCCCCTGAGCACTCGCGTGGGGACGCGGCGCTACATGGCGCCCGAGGTCCTGGAGGAGAGCCTCAACAAGAACCACTTCCAGGCCTACATCATGGCCGACATGTACAGCTACGGCCTCGTCATCTGGGAGATGGCTCGCCGCTGCGTCACCGGAGGTAAACACACCTGAACACATGATCGCCTGAGCACCTGAGCACCTGAGCACCTGAGCACCTGAACACCTGAGCACCTGAGCACATGATCACATGACATCACGAAGGAGAAGAGCACAGAAACCATTTAAGAACCTGAAACCAGACCATGTGAGGTGTTTGAGCTGCAGTCATGTGACCAGGCAAAAACTGCTCCGGTCGATTATCTGACCCCAGGTGCATTGTGGGAGTCTGTCGTGTCATCAGGCTGAATGTGATTCTTTGACTTTAATCCTGAATTATCAGAAGGAAAAATGCATCATGGGAGAATTTAGACACAGTCAGCTGATCATCATCTCAGATATTAAGAGCTGGAATACTCGGCTGTGATTGGCCCATGAGGAGATCCAGAGGTTTTATATTTCTCGGTCTGTCAGCTGTTTCCTGTCTAATCAAATAAAAACAGAACACACAGCTTTTAAATGTGTTGACTGGTGGCTCCACCTGCTGGTTCAGACGTGTTACTGCAGACGGTTCAGTTCAACTTCCTGCTGATGAAACAAGTTTTATGTTTCTGTTAAAATGTTAAAGCATCAGTTTGATCTCAAATCTGACAGGAAGTTTCCATGACGATGAAATGAATTGATCGGTTGATCAGCTGAGTGATTGTTTGAGTGAAAAACTGATCTGAGATCAGAGTTTTGTAGTTTCGCCTCAGTGATCTTTGTAAACTCTGAGTTTGTGAATCAGCGTTTGTTTCTTCAGGTGAGCTAACGTCCGTTTCCTGTCTCAGGTATCGTGGAGGACTACCAGCTGCCCTACTACGAGATGGTGCCCTCTGACCCCTCCTACGAAGACATGCTGGAGGTGGTGTGTGTGAAAGGACTGAGGCCGACCGTGTCCAACCGCTGGAACAGCGACGAGGTGAGACGAGTCGGGCCGCCAACACTTCTTCTTCTTCTGTTTTCTCTCATGAAGCACCTGTGATCTCACCTGATGGTGTGTGTGTGTGTGTGTGTGTGTGTGTCCGCAGTGCCTTCGAGCCATGCTGAAGCTGATGTCAGAGTGCTGGGCTCATAACCCCGCCTCCCGCCTCACCATCCTCAGAGTCAAGAAGACGCTCGCCAAGATGGTGGAGTCCCAGGACATCAAGATCTGAGCGCCGCCTCCTCCTCCTCCTCCTCCTCCTCCTCCTCCTCGTCCAGCCGCCGCCGGATTCTCCAGAACCCAGAACACACTCGACCTGATGGACCTGGCCGGACCGGATCAGACCGGACCGGCGTCCTCAGCCTGGAACAACAGGAGGAGGAGGAGGAGGAGGAGATGGGAGATGAAAAAGGACCCACCTCAGGGCTGAACTGTGCTCCTCCTCCTCCTCCTCCTCCTCCTCCTCCTCTTCCTCTCTGGCTGGAGTCAGCCGGGTTTGACGCTTTCTGTGAAAGCCAAACGAGACGATTAAGATGAATTTGATGACGACTTCCTGTGGAGGGGAGGGGCCTGTGCTCGTCATGAACGGACTCGTTAAGGACGCCGCGCTCAGCGATCCTCCGCCTGTTTCAAAACGCTACAAATGCCAATTTTTTGTTGTTGTTGTTGTTGTTTTCTCTTCAGGACTGAGTTCTCCTGCCATATTGAAATATATCTCCACTCTGACGTAGAGTTAATTATAAGAAATAAGGTACAAATTATAATATGTGAATTTAATGTGTAAATAAATGTTATCGTTAGCTGCCGTGCCTCCTCATAAGAAGATTTAAAGACCAGAACACTATGATGTTGACGTCCAGCCGACTCCTCAGAGACGCTGACCGGAGATGACGGAGTCACCATGGAGACGTCTCCCGTCCTGTCTGTCTGTCTGTCTGTCTCCGTTCATGTCTGTCTGTTTGTTGCTGAGCTGCTCTGGTGGAAGAGAAAAATCTCATTGGCTGAGTTAAACATCAGTGGGAGGAGCCATTCGGGCCTGTGAGCCAATAGGAAGACAGAAGTCCAGAGGAGTCAAAGTGTCGCTTCCTCTTTGTTTTTGTCTCCAGATGAGAAAATAAGTTTTATTTTTGAATCCAAATCTTCAGTTTAATCGGCTGAAACTCGACATCATGAAGCTGATTTTCAAACTTTGTGTCCGTCGTCGTCATCGACTCTGAGATCAGCTGGATCGTAAATATCAGACCGATGAAATGAAAAACTTTGGAAATAAAAACTAAAAGAAACATTCAAAAGAAAACTGAACTTTAATAAAAAAAGAACCTGAATGTTTTGACACTTAATTCATTTTTTAAAGGAAAAACAGACTCAAATCCACATTAAATGAATGATGAACGTTCAGGTTTAATTTCCAAAAATTAACTTTAACCTGTGATTCTCCTCTTTGTTCGTTAACTTTGGCTCCTCCCACTGTGGTTTCACCTGTCCAATGAGATTTACACCGAGGTTTGAGAACCTTCAGTAGAAGGTTTATCACTTTCAAACAAGAAATGATTTCAGTTGCATCTATCGAGAATGTTTTGTAAAATTGCTCTAGAGTGTGTTTAGCTTAGCTTAGCTTAGCTTAGCTTAGCTCGAGGCTGAAGACTGTTGATGTGGCATCATAAAGAGAAAACAAAATCTCAAAAACTGTCTTCAGGTTTTGTCTGGTTTGTTGATCAGATGTAGAAACTTGTAGAAATGAGACGTTTTGACAGCAAAGAGCAGCAGCTTCCAGTCTTTGTGCTAAGCTAAGCTAGGCTAAGCTAAGCTAAGCTAAGCTAAACACACTAATGATCAGAGAGGCTATATCTGAAATGTTGGATTGTTCCTTTAACTCGTGTTGGTTTTCTCTCCTCAGCAGCAGGACGACGTGCACTCGTGCTGCGTTCATGTTCACTCAGATCAAACTGTGTGTGTTTGTGAGTGTGTGTGTGCTGGTGTGTGTGTGAGTGAGTGTGTGTGTGTGAAGCTCCTGCATACAGTAGCTATTTAAGAGCAGTAACTTAGTGTTTGTCTCTGTAATAAATATGCAAGAAACCCCGTATAGGAATAATCTCTAATATGTAAATCTTCCATGTTTTGTTGTTTTGCTGTTGTTGTTGTTTTGTACAGCATCTGGTTCGGTGCCTTATGAGTTTACCAAGGAAATGAAAACTCTGTATACAGTCTGTCCAATGTAACGATTTTTAAGTAAATAACCTTATTTTAGTACACAAACTCACAGCGTCACATCTGCTCATTTCACTGTTTAACATGTAGAAAACTTCCAAATGTCTGCTGTTTGACAATATGTGGTGAAAAACAAAGATACTGAGGCAAATTTTTTGCTTAAAGCTAAAAGTTTAACTAAATCTTTACTTTTTTCTGACTGAAGGATCAAATTTGAACAGTTTTGTGAAAACAGAAACAAAACTTTACTTGAAAATGTGGAACAGATTGAACTTTTTCTGGGCTTAAAAAAATTAACACTCATTTTAAATTTGACTCAACAATTTCACTTCAAAAAATTCTAAATTATTTCTCATTGTTTATTGTTCTCTTTATCCTCAAGTGAAATCATTAGTGTCAGTTGAACACATTAGGACAAAGTTCTGCAGGTTTTTGCAGATGTCTGTGAACACAGCTCCACCTGCTGGACTGGCCAAGTTATTGCACCTCAAACAGAAGCCGAGTGGGAAATTTAAGTTTGTATATGAAATTTTTTTATTGAAAAGCAGAAGAATGAGAAGTTTCATCTGATCTGCCTCAAAGCTTCAGTTTGTCATCAGGAAGCACAACAGTGCAGCATCTGTAGGATTCATTTAATGAACAAATCCCAGCCTTTAAGTTTAATTGACAATTATTCAGCACATAACTGAGCGTCTGACAGCAGGAGCAGGTAAATCCTGTCTGCTTTCATTTCACTTTGTCCAGTTTTCCTGCAGTTTAAAGTTTAACAAGTCCAAAACCCAAATTCATTCAGTATATGAACACAACTAAGTGAGAAAAATGGCCAAACTGATTAACTGATCAGTAAATTGATGCTCTGTTCAGCTCCAAATCTTCTCCCAGGATAAAAGTTTGATTCCTGAACCTGTTGGATACTCTGAAGGAAAAAACATCTTTTGACTCAGTGAATTTACTGAAAAGAATCAACAGTTTGAACGAACTTTAAGAAACCACAGAGTCGGAGTTTGTGTCAAACGTTTTCGTCTTTATTAACACCTTCCAGTCTGTCTCTGTCTACTTGTCCTCAGGTTTGTTGAAGCAGTAGGTGAGGCAGCACTTCCCGCAGTAGTGACGGTCAAAGTGGCTCGCCATGAAGACGCCGGCGCCGCACTCATCAGCAGGACACTCGCGCCTCAGCCGGTGGATTTTACCGTTCTCGTCAACCTGCAGACAGGAAACAGCTCAAATCAAGTTCGGAAGCAAAACGTTTCCTTTCAGACTGAATGAAAATAAAAAGATCTGAAGTGTATCTGAACTGCTTCTTTTTTCTGTTTGTTAAGAAAAATGTTCATTCGTCCTCATGACTTTATTTTAGGAGTGACATCATCAGCGTGCGTCGTGTTTCCGGATGTTTAACAGTAAAAGTTGTTTTTGAGCTGAAACGTTCAGACGTCGTCGTTCTTTAAACTTTAACACGGAAGTCAAACAGCATTCAGGACTCGAAGGTTTGTACCTTGTAGTATTTGAGCACAGCGAGCTTGACCTTCTTCCTCTTGTGCTTGTTCTTCTTGGGGGTGGTGTAGGACTTCTTCTTCCTCTTCTTTGCACCCCCACGCAGCCTCAGCACCAAGTGGAGCGTCGACTCCTGAGGAGAACAAACCAGAGAGTCAGAGAGGAAGAGGAGGAGCTTCAGCGGGTCTGATGCTCAGGAACAAAGTTTTACTTCCTCTGATGGACGACAGTGATGGTTTCATTTGGATACTGATAACTAAGTAACTGAGTACTTTTACTCTGAACTGTACTGAAGTACAAATTTAAAAGTATTGTACTTTGTCTTTAATGCCACTTTATCCTTCTACTCCATTACATCAAACAGCTCAGAGCGGCTTACTCTACCAAGATGTGAATTTACGTTCACTGATTAAACCTAAAACCTGCATGTGAAGTAAAAACAGATTACTGGGTAACTGGATGCGAAAGTCTCTGACTTGATGAGGAAACTTTCTGAACTCGTCACGTTTCACAACCACGTCATCGAATCACCGTTAAACTCGTCTGAGATCAGGACGGTTTTCGGTTTTTCAGCCTCAGCTCACCTTCTGGATGTTGTAGTCGGACAGCGTGCGTCCGTCCTCCAGCTGCTTTCCAGCGAAGATCAACCTCTGCTGGTCAGGAGGGATACCTGCAGCCAACCAACGACACGCATCAGGCAGGGAAACACACTGGTTCACCTGGCAGCAGGTGTAAACCACCTATTCACATTTTAAACTCTTCAGCTTCAAACTGAGCTGAGATCAGATGAATCTGCCTTTTTTCAATGAGTCAAACATCTTCAGGTTTTGATTTCCTTTTTAATATGTATTTTCCTTCTTTGAGTAAAAGCTGCTCCCAGAACACAAAACTCAAGTTTCATCAAACTGAATAATTTTCCTGTGAACCTCAAGTCAATGTTTTCCAAATTTGTTTGATACTAATAAAGTTAAGTGAGACTGAGTCTCAAATATGAACCTTTTCACATGTAGAACCCCGGAAACACTGACTGAGGAAAAGATCGTTAACTTAATTCCAAAAAACTCTTCAACATTTCTGGTGATTTTTGAAAATACTCTTATTTGCTTCTCATCTCCTCTCGCCGTCAGCTTCACACTGCTTTGCTTATACTTGAATTTCACCATTTCTAACACTTTTTACGTCATTACAAACGGAGGAACCAAACTCACTTTAAAGTCGATTAAAATTCTTAGAGACGTCAAACGCATCCACATGAGTTTGTGTTAAAGAGTCTAAATGATGAAGCTTAACAAAAGTCAAATATCCTGTCGCAATTTCTCACTCAGTTTAAAACACTGAGCTTGAAACACGACATGTCAACAACAGCAAAACTGAAGGACACCAGATTTGAGTCAGATCATCAGAACATTTAACTTCTGGGCCAAAAACAAAAGTCTTAATTTCTCATTTTTTAAAGATCAATAATCAAGCTGTGCATATTTCTATTTATACATCTGACAAAAAGGAGGTTACTATTGTGTGATGAGGACAGATCGCTGGTCTCCAACATCACATCAATCAGCATAATATGGCTTTAACTGAGTCAACTGATTTTGACCTCATTAAATATTTTTGCCTTTGAAAAAACAGTGACAGTTTAAAACTCTGTAATATTTATCCATCAAATGTTCACATTTGTCGACTCACTGCATGTAACTGAGTTTGGAAAAACTACAACATTAGCTGGTTGATAAACTGTCCACAGATGATGTCTTTCTGCAGCTTCACTGAACATTTCTCATTCAATATTTGTGTTTTCCAAGCAACCAGCCACCAAAATAATAAACAGAAGAACTCACCCTCTTTGTCCTGGATTTTAGCCTTGACATTTTCGATGGTATCTGAAGGCTCAACCTGGAAAAGCAGTGAGAGGCAGCACGTTAAAGAGCAGCCATGTTAGCCGGGACACGTTCACCGGGCCAGAACTACAATCACATGCTGGACATGTAGGTTCAAAACTCATAACGACAGTGTATGATTTTAGTTTGCTTTTAAACTTTATTTGACACTCTGTGCTGGAAAGAAGGCCGAAGTGAGCCCTCTGCTGTCTGCACACGTGTTTACGGAGCTCCGAGAAACTGCTAGCGGCTGACAGTTAGCTTAGCCACATATTTTCTGTTTTAAACTACAACACCGCGTAAGGCCCACTTTGCCGAAGTTTTATATATCCAGGCCACTCAGAAGCTGATGTGAGACTTATTATGGGACTGCATGTGGGATATAAGCTTTAGCTGACAGTAAAATCAGCTACATTCTGGATAACTGCGGGAAACGAACTCCGTTTTCCTCCATCACAGCCCGGCTCACTCACCTCGAGGGTTATAGTCTTCCCCGTGAGGGTTTTGACGAAAATCTGCATCCTGGCGTTCAACCCACCTACGAAAAAACACACATAAGAGTTAAACTTCTCGTTACTGCTTATATTTGTTCTTAAAAAGCTTTATTTTTTAGAATAATCCCATAAATCACAGAGCACGATCTTACCACAGGTTCACTCCTAATGGCGGATCATGAGAAGAGGGCTTGCGGAGCGAGCGACGGGGTTTTCTGCCCGCGTTTGCAGGGGTTAGGCAACCGCTCCGGTGCCTGATCGAAAAATCAACTAAAAATCGTTTTTATGGTCCCTAAACATCTTTTTTGTCAACTTTATATCATATAAATGATACGAAAAGCATCAAATTAATATTGTGGCGTATAATCCAGTGTTTTCAAAGAATAAAGTGACCATATTTTCTTAAAGTTCATTTCCGGGGTATCCTCTCACGGTAACCATAGCGACCGTTTACAAATGGCTTCCCGGTGTTTGAGCTGAAGGTGTTATCATGAAAAAATGTGTAAATAAACATGTCTGAGCCACAAAACTGCAGCAGGTCATCTCCTAGCAAAGAGGGAAATGATGTTAGAGCAGACTTTGTGGTGTCTGACGGCGATAAAAGGTTCCTGCTGTCCCTCTATGAGTACGTTGAGTTCGAGAAACGGAACCTGCGGTGTCCGGACGGTCACCACGAGCTCCGGTACCTCATCTACCGATCCGTGTTCAACAAGGTAACTTCACCTCAGGGAGTCAGACATCTGAAAATAACTAATACAAGGAGGAACACACAAAATATCTTTTTTACTGCTCTCACATTTTTCATTATAGTTAATTTTTCTGTCAGAATGTGTGTTTTTCTCTCTGTGGTGAATAAAAAGTTCCCAGAGACTCTTTATGATGAAAAACTCTGCAGCATCTTTTCAGATTATTTGAAATTGTTGAATTTTGGTGCAGACATGGTCGAGTATCTAACTTTAAATGTTCAGATTTCATCAGAGGTCAAAGTCTGGACTCTCACTTTGTGTGAAAATATCTTCAGATTTGTGTCGAAAACTTTGACTCTGCAGGAGAAAGTTTGTTTTTCAGTTTAGGACAAAATATTTTAAAAGGTTAACAGTAAATGCAGTGTTTGAAGAAAAGCAACTTATTATCTTCTGGTACCTGCGCTACATGACTCAGAGAGGAAGAGTTCATACAGTCCACTTCCTGTCACTCAGGTAGCTGCTGACCAATGGGGAAGCAGAAACACCTGGTTAAAGTCCAGTCAGTGAAACCTTCCTTTCTGCTGTTTTTCCACCTTGTCTTGTTCCTGTCAGGTGATTGGACGAGCGACGGCCTATAAGAGGCTGCTGCTGACCATAAAGATGGGGTACGATGATGTCATCAGGATGCTGCAGAGGAGCGATGATGATGATGATGATGATGATGTCATGACGACTCAGCGAAGTCTGAGAAACTCGACATCACGATCAGAATCACACACGAGCTGCCGGAGAGGAGCGGCCCAGCTGAGGGAGAGGTGTGTGTGTGTGTGTGTGTGTGTGTGTGTGTGTTTAAGAGTGTGTGTGTGTGTGTGAGTGTGTGTGTAGCTGCAGTTGTGTCTCATCTTCATAATAGATAACAGATTAACAGATTGACTTTATTGACATTACAACATGACATTACATAATATAACTGAACATGTTGTTGTTGCAATAAATTTTATTAAAAAGGCTCCGAACAGTTTCCAGCTTCTTCTTCGTGTCTCTTCAGGATCTCCGTCCTTCTGAGGGAAACAGCAGAACTTCAGGCAGAAAACACAGAGCAGAAATCTTCTCCAGAGCAGAGCACGTGGATCCCAGGTATTAGTGATACTGATACTTCAGTGGGATTACTTGGAACAAAGAGTATTATGCGTCGACTTTGAGAAATGTTCTCAAACTCTCTCTGTGACTGTTGGTTCACATGAAGAGTTTGTATGAGCTGATTTCATGTCGTTCAGCTGTTTCCATGTCATTCAGGTGTTTTCATGTCGTTCAGTTGTTTTCATGTCGTTCAGGTGTTTCCATGTCATTCAGGTGTTTCCATGTCGTTCAGGTGTTTTCATGTCGTTCAGGTGTTTTCATGTCGTTCAGTTGTTTTCATGTCGTTCAGCTGATTTCATGTCGTTCAGGTGTTTTCATGTCGTTCAGCTGATTTCATGTCGTTCAGGTGTTTCGCTGTGAACAAGAACCTGCATGCAGAGTTTCTGTGTTTTCAATAATCAGTCAACAAGAGGTGGGGGGGGCTGTGTGTGTTGGTGCCTAGCTGCTCATCCTCACTTAATGCATCCATCCATCCATACAGGCATCAGCACACACAGCACACACAGTTAACACAGTACACACAGCACACACAGCACACACAGTACACACAGTACACACAGCACACAGTACACAGTACACACAGTACACACAGTACACACAGTACACACAGTACACACAGTACACACAGTTAACACAGTACACAGTACACACTGTGCACATTATTAACACTGAATAGTGGCGTCCTTCTCTCTCGTCTCCCAGGTTTGACGGTGGCTCAGTCGGTGGATCTTGAGGCTCTCAACCGACACCTGAAGCATCTTGAGGAACAACGAGCCGCCCTGCTGGACAGGAGGAGTAACTGCGTCTCTCTGGATGTGAAAGCTGAGCTGGAGACCAAACGTCAGGCTGTCGAGCGCCGCAGAGACCAGCTGAGCGTCGAGAACCGACGGCTGAAAGTCCTGTAAGAAACACCAGAGCTGCTGCCGACCGTCTGCACTGATGTCACAGTTATGTTCAGTTATAATGTGTGTGTGTGTGTTTGTGTGTGTGTGTGTCTGCAGGCTGCAGCAGACGACCTGCTGCTGCTCTGCAGAC
>JAPZDV010000003.1:24557736-24567949 GCA_029814665.1 Acanthurus lineatus | reverse complement strand
TAATCAGTTACCTGGTTACCGTAGCTTCACTGAGTGCGTCTCCTCGTCTGTACTTTATCTTCACACATAAGTGATGCATCAACAGTCGTCACACACACACACACGCACACACACACACAAACACACACACACACACGCGCCGTCATGCCTCGACCCACCTCACAAATCTTTCCTATGAGCCTCATGGCAGCTATGCAGAATATTTTCCACTAAACCAAAAGCAACAAAACATTTAATCCATGGAAACATGAACACACACACCCCCCCACACGCACACGCACACACATATGTAGTTCACTCAGTCATGAGCTGGTGGGGGGGGCACACAGTCCAAAGTCTGACAAGTACAAATAGTATTTTTACTACATGAGCCGATGACACTGCTGTACTTTTACTGCCTGAGCCTGAAACTGAGTTTATTCTGAGCAGAACAGAAACAGCGAGTGTGTGAAGCTGCTCTTTGTGCGACGCTAACGTTCCCTCCGTCGCTCCGACGGGTTCAACGAACCCTCAGATTCGTCTGCAGGCGGCTGAAACACAGCAAACAGTCGGAGCTGTTTTAGGCAACCGTCACTATTTAGAGCAGCTGCCATCATCCTCATCCTCCCTGCTGGACGACCAAAGATAACTGTGTGTGTCAGCGGCATGCAACAACTGGGTCAACACACACACACACACACACACCTAACATCACTTAGTTTCATGTGTTTTCTGTTTTTTTCTGTTTTTAAACAAAGCAGTAGAAAGAAAGTGTCATCTGCAGCTGCTGAGGTGCAGATGAACTCATCAGCAATAAATCCAGTAATATTGGCCGTAAAATCGGCTTTTCTGCTCGATGCAACACTTTTCTGTGGTGATCAGAGTCGGAGCTGCTGCCTCGGAGTCGACGCTGAGCAGAAACTGGTTTCACAGAGAGTCTCAGTCGCTCTGTTTGACAGAAAACACAGTTTCATGCTGATAAAAGTCTGTTTTCTCAGAGGTTTGGCAGTTTCTGAGCCGTAAACTCTGCTCTGCTGCAGAATCCTGAGACCTTTGGTTCAACTCTGCTGGCTGTGAAATGTTTGTTAAAGTAGTTTGTTGTTGATGAAACGGTTACCATGGTTACCGGAGCAACAGCGGCTGATGGAGCTGAAAACTGTGCAGGTCAAAGGTCAGCGTGCTCGGAGCTGCTGTCTGACTTTAACGGGTCAAAATGTGAAAACAACATGTTTTCTGTTGAAGCGGCTCAGAAACGATCCAGAGCTCCGGACGATGATGTCGACAGTGAAGCTTCCTGCAGCCGTTTTATGACCAAACAAACACACAAACACACAGATCAGATCAGGCTGGATTAGAAAAACTAGTTTAATCACATCTGATAGCCTGTTGATGAGTTACATGTGGGATCGATGACCTGCTGAGGCTCTCGTTCCTCTGAGGTCCTGACTGATGATCGGACAGTTTCAGGCCGGATGACGACCAGCCGAGTGTTTCCACTGTTCAGGACGTCCCGTAAGGTTTCTGTGGCCAGTTTGGTCAAATTATCCAGCAGTGACAACATTTTACGATACGATACGATACGACACGATACGATACGATACGATACAAAATGATACGATACGATACGATACGATACGATACGATACGATACGATACAAAATGATACGATGCGATATACTTTATTGTCCCCATAGGGAAATTTGTTTAGGACTCGTGTGCTGCTCACAACATGCCTCCACAGTGTGATCAGACAAACAATATAATGAATTGCACACAGTCAACATTGCACATTACAAGATATTGCACATACGAATACATAACACATATTGCACAGAAATATTGCACAATCCCTGCAGCCTCAAATAGCACTATTTATTGAGCAGTTTTATGAAGAAAACCATGTGACAAAGGAGGAAATAGTGCATTTGGTGGGAACTATTTTCAGCGGCGGATTAATCCACATTTGATGAGTGTGTGTGGCAGCAGGACGGTGTGTGTGTGTGTGAGATTCAGACAAAACAAACAAACTTAAACAAACAAAACATGTTAGAAGATACATTCACTGCAGAACAACATCAGATTAACAATCTAACACACAAAACTCCCGGATTATAAATTAGGGATTGTGTTTTTTTAGAGTGTAATCACTTTTAGCTCAAAGCCTAAATTCTTTTATCAATATGTGATCGATCAGACCTGTTCGTGTCGTGCTGAGACATTTCTGTCGCTGCAGCTTGGTGACCTGCTGCATCTGAAGCAGCCATATTCCCTTACAGACACATATACTCTCATGTTATATATAGCGTCCGGCCTGTCATCGGTAAGCTGAGGACCTCGAGCTCTCTGATCCTCCATGGCTTCATGCTTCCACCCAAAACCACAGCTACACCTTCAGCTACACCTTCACCTCTCCTTATTGATCTCTGTGCACAGACGGGACTTTAAAAAATAAAGTGAGACTACCTTTATTGGCTCGTCAGTGTTTAGCTTGTGGCTATGCTAACGGCTAGCCATGCTAAATGGAAAAGTGTAGCAGAAAAGAAGCTTTGGCTGTGAGAACGACAGCAGCTGGAGGTTTTAACCACACTGATTATTTAACACTTGTAGTTTATAAATGTGGTTAAAAGGAGACGAGTTCGGCTGGTTGGTTCAGTCTGAACAGCTGTCACACAGGTTTGTACTCACACTCCAGATTTAACGGCTTATTTCTCGTCTAGCGCCATCATCAGGTCAACATCTCCGCTGTGCAACACTTTGGTTTATCATCAGACGCTTGCAGAGCGACGGACATTCCCCTCAGCCCCGGATGGACTTTACGTCACTGCTGAGCTGATGGTGAACATTGAACACAACACATATTACAGTCATGCCTTTATAAATATTAAAGATTAGCATGTTAACGTTGCCATTTTGAACATGTTAGCATGCTGATGTTAGCATTTAGCTTGCTAGCATGGCTTCAGAGTAGCTGATTATTTCTCCCTCAGCATTTTTCTTTCCTACTTTTTCTTTTGTTTATTCTTTAGATTCTGGTTTAAATCAGTGATCAGTTTTAGTTTGTTTTATTTAAATTAAAACTTCAGGTCTTTTTTTTAAAGCTGGTCAGGATTTTAAATGTCACCCAGTTTCAGGAGCAGCCCTGCTGTCTTTGTTCCCTGAACGCCTCGTTTCTCTGTAAAGGCTTGTGAAAGCTGTGATTAGTCACTCGAGTGACATGTTGCCTCATGACTTTTTCTTTCCTCCTTCTGAAACTCGCAGCGTTTTCAGGTGCAAAGTCATCTTGCAGATCAGCTCAAAGGTCACAGATTCACTTTAAACATTTGACATTTTAGAGAGAAATGTTGTAATTTTTTTGTTCTGCTTCACTCTTTTAAAGCTCCAGTTTGTAATTAAGTTGTATCTTAGTTTAGTTTAGTTTTTTTATCTCTGACCCTGGAACACAATGTCCTGTTTCACGTCTGGCTGGAACCTGAGCCGCCGTCACCCTCCTCACTTCCTGTCACGTCTCCACCATAAAAACTCCAACAGAGACACAAAATCCTTAATATTTGTATTTTTAAAAACACAAAAAACCTCCTAATTATCACTGAAAGTCCTGGAGTTAAAGTTCTGAAAAGTTGTGCGTGTCAGAGAGTTTTGTGTGCAACAGGAGGAGTTGGTGTAAAAAAAAAGTAAAGTGTGTAAAAGTTATGTAAGAAGTGCTCTGCTGGATCAGAAGGTTTGTCGGAGGAGGAGGACACGCTGAACTCCCTGCTCCTCCTCGGTTTTACAGGCCGTTTGATGGAGGAGGTGTCCCGTTACGCCTCTGCAGAGGTGGGCGGGGTCAGCGCGTGGTTTGACGCGCTCTGATTGGCCGCTGCTCCCGTCACTCGGAGGTTAAGCCACAGGTAATTGGTCAGCTGAGTTCCCCTCATCTTCTTCTCAACTTCTCGGTGTCCATCTGAGACTCGGGTCCGACTCGGTGGAAGCTGTCGTGTGGCGCACTTGTCCAACTTCGTCCGGTGTCGAGAAGCAGACTTACCGGAGGGAGTTCCCGGTGCGGCGTGGCAGTTCATCCCGGTGGAAGTCAGTAACAGGTGGCGTCCGAGCCGAGAAGTCATCGCAGCTCAAACTTTTTCCGCCTCTGAAGACAGTTTGTGAAAAAAAGGAAAATGGCAGACAGCGTGGAGCCCGAGGTCTCCTCCACCAGCCCTCTGTTCACGGAGGAGGTGCATCACTACCAGGCCGAGCCGGACCCCGAACCGGACCGGCCCAAGCAGGACCTCTTCAGCGTGGACGACATCGTGGACCTGGTCGGCGGGGCTCAGGACGCGTTGGACCGGCACATGGCTGAAGGCAGTGCGCCACATGACTTCACAGAAACTTCCCCCGCTCCTCCACTGGACCCAGTAACGTTACTCGACTCTGCCTACGAACCGGAACCGGTGTCAGTGCCAGCGGTAACGTTAAAGGAGCCCGAACCGGAGCCCGAAGCGGAGGCGGCCATCCCCGACTCCACCAGCCATCCTTTTGTCCCTGAAACCATCTCATTCGCCGAGGAGCCCGAGGTGGTTGCGCCCAGAGCCGAACCAGAGAGCACCAAGATCGCACCGGAGCCACAGGCTGCCCCCGAGCCGGAACCTGCCCCGGAGAGCGACGCCCTCCCCGCGGCTGAACCCCGGAAAGCAGCCCCAGCCCCCGCAGAGGCAGCAGAGCAACCTGCGGTGACGGAGGAACCACCGGCTCCAGCATCATGTGAGTATCTCACCGCATCAGTGACCGAAATAATGCGGGAGCGGGTAGTTTTCACCGAGTAACGCAATAAAAAAGTGTTTTTTATCGCCAGTCTGAGTGAAAAGTGATTAAACGGGATTTTAACGGAATAATTCGGTTTCACGTCTCTGTGAATCTGAGCATGTTAGCATCGTGCGTTCATCCTCACGCCGACACGCAGGAAAATAAGAGCTGCGGAGCTCCACCTTTGTCTTTCTGAGTAACTTTGTTCGCCATAACGCGTTAAATCTCATGAAAATGTGTTTATTTTTGTCCATTTTACTGATTTTCCAGCTCCGTCACGGTGAGGTTAGCCGGTTAGCCGGTTAGCGGGCTAATGATGCTACCCTGCGGGGATCGGCGGGGTTTCCTGCGTGAAACAGACTCGCTGCTTCATACGTGGATGTGTCTTGAATGGGAAACACGCACACATACAACCACGCAGTAAAATATGTCCCGTTAACGAAGCCCCGTTGGCTCGGTTTGCACAGATTTAGCACACATTTAGCCCCGCAGCAGCTAGCAGCTTAGCCCGGTTCGGGGCGAGACGCGGCCCACCTGTTTTGACAAACAGACGGCTGGAAGCGGAACGAGCTGTCGGCCGGATGAGACGGCAATATTTCACCTTTTACACCTCAGACACGTAAGAACAGCTCTCTCATTCAGCTCTGTGACAGTAAAACCTTTTTAAAAACATCTTTAATCAGTGCAGTTTTATTTTTGTTCCGTTGTAGATGTTATTATTGTGTCGGACCGAACAGCGCCCATCTGCTCGCTGCCTCCGCTGCGTGCCCGCTGCTAAAGCGCGTTGCTAACGAGTTCCATTATCGGACACGCTGTCTTTGGGTTTGTCAGAAACGCAACATAACGCAAAGAAAACAAAACAGTGCGAGGATGTTATCAGCTGTTCAGGCTTGTTAACCAACACGTAGCACTAAGTTAAATAACGGAGCAAATCCCCGATGAAGTCAGGTTTTTTTGTGTACTATCAGGTTGACTTTAGATATTCTACGTGAAAACGTAAATGTTTGCTAATCATAAATATCGTAATTACGATCAGAATCAGACTGCTTTGGGTTAATTTAAGATGATTTTAAGTGAGCTTGTGAGCACGTCAGAGGAGGACCTGTCCGATAATGGAAGCAGGGTCCGTTAGCACAGCACGGTGCACCCAGAGATTAGTCACAACAAAGGAATCCGCTCCGTCCACTCCCTGTCTGCCTCCCGGCATTCCCGCACCGCCACCGGATAACGGCACCGCCTCCGATCACACTTCTGCTCTTTATTCAGCACACAGCCTCGTATCTGGCCGTTCAGCCCATCATCTCCACCCAAAGCACCACCCTCAGCCCGAAAACAGCTCGGCTAGCCGGGCCTGCGGGCCTCCGCGTGCCCCCTTCACCTGCCGCCCCAGGTCTGAACGCGCTCACACGGATGTTTATGTCACGTTTGGCCCGATGAGTGTTTCAGGAAGTGTGTGTTTTAAACCCACTCTGCTGATGCTGATGTTGTTTATTGTGTCGTGCTGGCAGATAGCAGGTAAACAGGCCCGTATCTCCTCCTCCAGGCACGGCAGGCAGGGTGGGGCTGCTTGGCAAGGCCGCTGATGGAGGGGGGGGATAAACCAGAGCGCCACCTAAAACATCGCATCACAGCTACAGACACACGAGTCTGACTAACTACTTATGTTTTCTCACCTCTGAAATACAATCAAAGTCCGATTTATGTATTTATTTATTTTAAATACTTTTAATTTCTCACATTTTTCTATTAAAAAAACCTTCCATGATGTTTAAAAACAGGTTTTACATCAAATCTGTTCTGAGTCAGATGATTAGTTCATCAAAATACAACAATTAGTCGTAACCTTTGTGTTTCCAAAAAAAATAAAATGTTAAAACAAGATATGTAAATGTTTTTCAAGGAGCAGAAATCTATTTTAATACCTGCTAACATGGAGGAAGTGATTGGCAAACTGATTGATCAGTAAAATAATTGTAGTTGCAGCAGAAAGCGACATCCAGCTCCAGTCATCAGCCGGTCACATTCATGATGTCATCGTACATCATCAATGGATGACTTGGCTGAAGTTCCCGGTGAGGGGGGGGCTCGCTGTCAGGGGCCAGTAACTCAACATCGTTTATGGGAAATAAAACTAATTTGCTCTCCTTTCTTTCCAAAAGCGTTCATCTTCTCTCAGCACGAGTCTGTGACTTCACATCACACAGATTCATGTCGTCACCTTTAAAAAAGGTGTTGAGGCGAGTTTTTTTGAGTCCCCCCCCCCCGTTTGTCCCATCGGGCGGCGTGACTGACAGGCTGCTTAATCGTCCGAAGCTCTGCGATCACCGACGGCCTACATCTTATTTTTGGGTCACCTACATCCGTCAGTGTGTGTTTGTGAAGAGCTCGTGATGTGGTCAGGTGGATTAGATGGAGGTGGGGGGTGTCACACACACACACACACACAGGCTTAAAGCTGTGTGTTTGTGTCCAGTGTTGTTGTTTTCTCCGTATCCTGGTGAACGTTGGACGTAAGTGGGGTTAAGTGCTCGGAGTCGGACCCTCTTCTGTCTGTTGTTTCTCTTCTGCCAACACGGCAGCTGGCTTTCTGTCTGTTACCGAGTCAGACTACACATGATGAGAAGCACATGCTAATCTGTTTTAATCTCACCTCTGACACTGTGATCAGAGCCGAGATCTCCTGCGAGGTGAGATGATGCTGACACGTGTTGAGCTGATTGGTCTCATTAATGCTGATTTTAGGCCCAAACATGATCTGAGTGAAGTTCCTCTTTTAAAAAAACAAACTTAACGCTGAAGTGAGAAACCGTTTCTTCTCACCAACATGAATGACAGTTTCTCCTTCAGTCAAATAAAAATCACAACTGATTATCATTTTATTAATTTAAAGGGAAAAGTATTTTTTTTAAATGCCAAAGTTTCCAGTGTTTGAAAAGATGAGAGTCACTTCTTTTATTCGTTTTCCTGTTTCTGTGTTCAGGAGGATAAAATAATGCTAACGCCAGCTAGCTTTCGATCCCTTAGAAACAAAAATCAGTCAAATCACAACTTAGCTGCTTGTTATTTAGCATCAGTACTACACTTTAAGGCCCATAATAGTATTAATAAATCTAAGAAGAAGTGAGGTAAAACAGGTTTTTAGCATCATCAGATTATACAAACAAACATTTCTGACGATGAATCAGACTTATAGGATGACGTTTGTCGAACCAGATGAGATCAGATGTGGAAACCTGCTGCGCTGATGTTTCTAAATTTAATGTGTGTGTTCAGAGCCGGAGTCAGACACGGTTAGCCGGTGTTAGCATGAAGCCCGACTCTGTCCACAGTTCAGAAACACAACAGCTAACAACAATAAAGCTCGGTGAGGAAGTGTTGAAACTGTTTGTCCTCGTTTCGTCAGCAGCAGCGACAGAAAGGCCGAGTGACGTAACTGTGGTTTTATAGACGGCGTCTGCAGATGTTGTGTCATTAAACTAACCAGCAGGCTCCAGAGTCACCTGCTCTGCCTGGAAACCCGTTAACTTTGCTGGAGTTTCACTCGTTCCACATCAGGAAAAAAGGGTGATGTTGTTATTTTCTCGTATATTTCAAAGTGACGCAGAGGAAGAATCGTACATTGAGTTCTTTTCTTCTACAAGATGGCAGCAGCTGAGTCGGTGGCCTGAAGTCGTATATCAGAGTCCAGCTGTCAGGCGTTCCTCGAGACACTTATAGATCAAGGAGGAGCCAAATTCCTCAGTGTGCAGGCTGGATGCGTTGAAGCCGGCAGCCACAGGTTTGATTCCCACTGGGACCAAAGACGACGCTGAAACAGGAACAAACCTGTTCCACCGTCATTTTTCTCCAAAAATGCAACACTAATTAAATGGTATCACAGTATTTAAGGTCCTCTGCTAATGGATTAATCTGCAGAATATCTCCACTCGGTTAAACTCAGCAGTGTTGATTTTAAATGAATGAAGATTTGATCATTTCAGTTTCCACCAAGTACGACCAAAACATGAAACGCTTCTTCTGCCGGCTGCAGGTTAAACCGTCCGCAGTCAGAAGAAGCGTTCGCTCCTCCAGCTGTGTTTAGCATCACACGGCGACTCTGGGAACGTTTGCTCAGGACGGCAGGATTATTTCTGTTTGTGCTTTAAATCTTAATCTGTTCATCAGAAACAGCAAATACACTTCAATTAAATGGCAGCCTGATTTTCTGCTTTAAAACCACTTTGTTTCTTGTTTAAAAAAGTGTTTAAATCTGAAGGCTTAAACACATTCAGTAAACTTGAAATCATCTCCTGATGTTTGTGTTGATCAAAGACACAAAACCTCTGAATAAACGCGTCAGAGCAAACGTCCAGAAGAAGTTTCTCTGCTGGAAAAGATGTTCAGATGTTCAGTTTGAATCTTCTGCTGCTGCAGTTTAATATTAAACGTGTCTCATTGGTTCAATCCTGCAGGTCGTCGTCATGGCTGGAATCTGAACCTAAACAGCCGAGGTAACCGAACCGAACGGCCTCGTGTGAATCAGCTCGGCCGATTGATTATCAGATGTTAAAATCAGCTTTGATTATTGATCCAGACTGATTCTCCAAAGCTTTTCATGTATTTTAGGCCAATCAATTGGATAATCAACTAAAGATTGATTTCTTTAAACTCTTGATCCTGAAAACTTGATTTTTCTCCTGAAACTGGCTGATGGTGTTTACCTGTCGCTGACGTGAGGAGTGTTTTCACTGCCAGAGCTGCTTTCTGTCACCAGCTGAATTTGATTTGATCCACTTTCTTGCTCGAGGGCACTTCCATGTTTTGTCCCTTACCTTTCTCCGAGATTAAGCCACTGGGCCGAAGGTTAATTACTTTGTTTTTTTTGGCACAATTTGTGTTTGAAGGAGTGGAGATAATGTACCAGAGATCATTTACTGAATGAAACAACTGTGCCATAATTCTTTGGAGGATGTCAAGAGAAACTTTCATAGATTCAGTAAAACTTTTCGTCCATACGGTCACATTTAAGCAAATTGTCACCGTTATGAAAGTGTGCAGAAGCAGAATGAAGTATTCACAGTTCCTGTTTGCAGTGAACCCATGAATGAACAGAAAACTGTGACTTTGACTCCAAAGACATAAAAACAAGATGTTTCTTTAACAAGTTCTGCAGTCAAACAAAGTCTGTCTTTCTATTCTGAGCAGATGTGGACATTTATTTCACACTGGACGCTGGAGATAATGGTATCCTCAGGAAGTGACATGTCTCTGAGTGTGTGTGTGTGTGTGTGTGTGTGTGTGTGTGTGTGTTATTAACATGGATCAGTCCTGCTAACTAACAGCCACACATGTGCTGGTTTCCTCCAGTGTTATAAAGAGTTTTGAACATTTATTTGTGTGTTTCTGGAGTTTTGGAAAGGTGTGTGTTCCTTCACTTCCTGCTTCTGTTTGCGCTGCCTGCCTCCTTTAGCGTCCCGAC
>JAPZDV010000003.1:24533635-24547202 GCA_029814665.1 Acanthurus lineatus | reverse complement strand
GTGGCAGTGAGGGGGAGGAGGAGGGAGAGCACGCCAAAACGCCTGAGAAGAGGGGGGAGGGAGGGGGGACAGAGGGGGGAGGGGGTGAGGCACGGAGGCAGGGAGGGAGGGGGGAGGGAGGGAGGGAGGGAGGGGGGAGGCAGGGACGTTTATAGTTGCTGCGTCAGAGCGCTGGCAGCAGACAGTCAGCTGACAGCACGCCCGAGTTCGTCTCCCTCAGAGGAAGCCTTGCTGGAGTTTTCCCCTCCCTCTCTCTGTCTTTCCTCCTCCTCCTCCACCTCCTCCTCCTCCTCCACCTCCTGCAGCCGAACACACACATTTCCTCACACACATTTCCATTTACTGCCTCTGCTGGGTCCCTGTCTGACTGGAATGTGTGTCTGCTGAATGGACGGCATGGACAACAACTCGGCGGACAAGAAGGAGAGCGAGGCTGCCTCGAAGCAGTGGAGAGAACAGGGTACAGCTCCACCTTTCTGTCTGTCTCCGCCTGTCTGTCACTGTCTGAAGCCAGCAGTGTCACCGTCTGTCCTGCTCTGTGTGGAGGCTGGTCGCTGCTGCAAGGTGCTCTGGGAAAACGCTCTCCTGACAGCTTGTTTTTAATGCTGCGACTCCTCGGTCAGTGTTGACTTTGGTGCTTAAACAGAGACGAACTCGTACTTCAGGGAGCCGGTCGCTTAAACAGAGTCAGGCGTCGCAGCTGAGTCTCTGAAAACTTTGAGACAGGATGATGAAATGTCTGAGGGGGGTCTGATTACTTAGATATTTATGGGGGAAAAGAGGAAATGGAGTTTTGTGAGGAGAAGTTTTTATTTAAACAGTCGTTCATGAGTGTGTTTGCTGCCTGCTGACAGTGTCCAGGCTGTTTTCTTGCTGCGATCAGGAGCCTCTGAGTCCTCACAGCTACGTGAGTGCAGATTATTCTGGACTGGCGTCCTTGGGCGACTGCAGCAGCCACAGCGAGGACCTTTGGATGGTTAGCCACTGTGACCAAAGGTAGACAGCAGCGGGAGGGGGGGGTGTGAGTGGAGCGGTAGCTGGCAGTTCACTGATTGGCTGATGTGCAGGGATATGCTGATGAGCTGCAGAGCCTCTCAGCTTGGCTCCATGTTTGCTGTGTGTGTGTGTGTGTGTGTGTGTGTGTGAGAGAAGCTAGCTAACGGTGTGTTTTGATGAAGTGAATCAGGTTTCAGAAGCTCAGAGGTCTGTTGTGTCTGAGTCTCCTCACCTGTTACCTGTCAGGTGTTCGTACACAACGCAGGCTCTGCAAGCGAGAACAAACACTTTCACGACATTATTATAGTGATTCAGCAACAGGGGACGTTCATGCTCATGCATGGGGGGGAGGATGGGGGAGAGTGTGGTGAGGATGATGGCAAATCTTCCTCATGTTAACGTGTGAACACATGGTGAGGAAGAGGAGGTGAGATGGTTCAGAGGCACGAAGACGGAGAGCAGCTTCGGTGTGTTTGACTCAACTCGTCTGTGAGTCGCTAATAATCGTGATTTGTGTGTCAAGTTATGTGAAAAATGTTTAGCTTATTTCAAGTTTTTCAGGATGAGCTGTTGTTGTGATGTTAGCCGTGTTAGCCGTGTTAGCCGTGTTAGCTGCAGCTGTGAGCGTCGCTGAGCTCGGCTCCTGCAGGTGTTTTTATCGGTTTAACACATCGAAGGGAGGGGGGTGTTTGTTTGGCTGCTGCGTTCAAACATCATCAGCTTTCCTCCAAAATCTGACAACTTAAATTACTTTAGATGCAAAAAAGTGAATAATGAAATGATATTCAAATGTGAACATTTCCGGCTTTTCCTTGTCATGAAATGAGCTTTGCATCATGGGAAGCAACTTCTCACCCTCTTATTTCTACTCGACGACAGTTAAATCTTATTTTCTGCCTCTTGTTCAGGTGTTGCTGGTTATGAATGTGACAATAAACAGTTTATAAAAGGAAAAAGGCTGAACTTCTCACAGACAGAGTGTTAGCACGTTGTCTCCGTCTGTTCTGCTGTCTGCTGATCTTCATGTGTCGTTGCATCATCTGAGGCCGGAGTGCTGCTGTCGCCTCTCATCCCAACACTGAGGCCTTTGTGCTGTGTGTGTGTGTGTGTGTGTGTGTGTGTGTGTGTGTGTGTGTGTGTGTGTGTGTGTGTGTGTGTGTGTGTGTGTGTGAGAGATAACAGAGTGTCAGCTCAGCTCTGGTCATCGAGCCATCATTCATTGAGCTGGTAACGAGTAGGAACCATGAAGCAACAGAACGTGGACGAGGTCGCCTTGTTGCACAATTACTCTGCAGTTTTTGGTGTGTGTGTGCGTGTGCGTGTGTGTGTGTGTGTGTGTGTGTGTGTGTGTGTGGGTGTGGACTCACTTTGTGTGTTAGAGATTGTGGTTTGCAACAGCAGTGAAATAAGCAAACTGGATGTCGTAAAGCAGCAGCGTCGGGTCGGTCACCTTCCTGACGAGTCCGACAGGAAAAAGGAGAATCTGCTTTCTGTTCGTCATCAAACGTTCGAGCTGCACAACAAAGTCCTGAACCGAGAACGAATCTTTACATTATTGTTCTGAAGTCTGCAGTTTATGAAAACTATAAAAACTCTTTCTACCAGTTTTCTTCTCTTTGTTTGGGTGAAGACTTTCCATTAGAGTCCGTCCCAAAAGAGAAACTGAAATAATGACAGAACACTTCCTGTTAAAGCAGCTGAGATGATAAAAAAGTCAGGACAGATTCATTGAACCACTGTGAGTTTTATGTTTAAACCTTTTAAGTTCGATTGGGACACTTTGTCAAACATAAAGTGATCGTTTACTGATACAATCCAACCCAAGGACGATTTATTTAATATTTAACCTCATCGGCTTCATTGATTTATCCAAATACTCGTTAATTCTGAATTTGCAGCAGCTTGTTTCTAACCTATTGATTTAGAAACACCTGTACAGGTAAACAGGTTCATTGGTAACAGGTGAGAGGCCCCTCATTGGATATGAAGGTGTTCACAAACATTGGTGGGGATAATTAATCATTCTAGGGGTGTATTAATTATGATGGATTATCATATCGATCAGTCTGATCGTCTGTCTCCAGTCTGTCATGTGATGCTCTTCATGTTTCTCTGATATTTTATCTCAAAGCGAATATCTGAGAAAGAAAATTGGTTTGAAGTAATTAAGAAATGTGTCTTTATTACATATTCTGTCCTCTAGGGGGCGCTGGTTGGTCCTCGAACGTAAACTGTCTCGCTGAGTTTGTTTCGATTCTTTGAAATCGTCGCGTATGTTTAAAAACCAACAACCTTGAGTCCGATTATCACTTTTAAATGTTTAAAAGAAACACAGGTGATAGAGGTGAATAAACGCAGATCATCATCCGTTTCCAGACTCACCTGTTTGACGCAGGTGTGTTTGCGTCGTTCAGGAGGAACCGCTTCTGTCTCGTCTCAAGTCGCTTTAGCAAAGTAAATATTTTCCGTCCCTGCAGGCGACACTTTTGTTCCAGTTTCTCAGGTTTGCAGTACGATGTGAATCACCTGTAATGTGTTTTTATCTCTGAACGGAGACTTGATTCTCAGTTTCAGTGACTTTAAAGATTAAAATCTGTCTGTTTGAGTAAAAACTGAGATGCTTTCGGGTCAGAACGGCGTTAAAAACCGGCCGCTCTCCTGCAGAGCATGAATAAAACCTCTGATCCGGCCTCGCTGGATTCTGCTCCGACTGATCTGGAGCCAGCAGGTCAGTTTTTGGACTGCAGATGTCCCAGCATGCACCTGTGCTCCTGGACAGACTGCAGGTCCTTACATGGATCTTTAACTCAGACCTCTGATGTCCAGTCGGGAATGTTTCTCACATTCCAGTTGGATTTGATTTCCTATTTTTTTAATCTTTTCTGCAGCCAGTTGTCCTTTTACAGCCGGCTTAAGCAACACACCTCCTCCACCTCCTCCACCTCCTCCACCACCTCCTCCACCTCCTCCTCCTCTCCTGCTGTGTTTCCTATAAGAAAACCAGTTTTCATGATAACAGATGTCCTTTCACACACATACAGAGCACGCCTCTGTCTGCAGCCGCTGACCTCTGAACATGCTGCGTTCAGCTGCTCGTGTTTTTAAGAATGAATCAAATATCAGAGTCAGACGTTCATGTGGATTTTACTGCTGAAGGAGCATAAAGGAAGTTTTTAATCTGTTATGAGGTCGGAGTTGACTCTGTTATGAAGCCTAATAGGGTTTATATTAACAAACAGCAGCAACGAAACCAAGATTCAACTTAGATTTTATATTAAAAATCAAAATATTCCATGTAAACTAACATTTTTGGGTGTGATTCAGCAAGTTTTATGTCACAGATCAGTGTAAGTCTGATATTTTTTAATACAGTTAATCAAAACAAAGACTGTAAAGTTGATTATTGTGGAGAAATGAGGTGTTTTGCGTGTTCAGGTAATTCAATAGTTTGCCTGAAACCTTGTTTAACCCGGTTTAACCCGGTTTAAATAGCTTGTGTGCCAAGTTCCCATCACCAAAGTCAAATTACCCGGTTCATGCCAGGACAGACTCCGGTTACATGTCACTGTATTTCTCAGGATCAATGTTATGCTGACAGTCTCATGTTTGTCTGTAATTTATTCAGATTATAACCGGAAGCTGTTTTTTGTTTTTTATTCATAAATATAAAAAAAAATCTCTCGACATTTTCCTCTTTAGTTTCTTTTATTCTGTGAATCTTTGAGCTGAACGTCGCGTTTTTTTAAATAAACTCTTATTTTTAATTTGAGATGGCATGAGTCGTGTTTGGGTGCAGGGTGCGGGCTCGAGCTGCGCATGTCTGTCGCTCCCCCCCCTGTCTGTCGCTCCGTCTCTCCGTCTCTCCGTCTCTCTCTCACCGCTCGTCAGCCAGGCGGAGCCGCCGCGCTGCTGCGTGCTAACGGAGGTTCAAGATGGACGCCAAACAGGGTTAGTCTGCCTCTAATCTTTTGTTTACCGACCCTCTCCCTCCTTTGCGGGGCGCGTCTGCTTGCGGTTATGTGCCGTTTGTGACCGGTTGGGTGTTTGCATGCGCGCCGGAGCTTCGGCACGGGGGGGGGGCTGGAGCGGGACCGGGCCGTCCGCGGAGGTCATGCCGGACGGTCTGACGTTGTCTCCCCGCTGTGAGGACCGAGCTGCCGACGGGGGCAGGATACCGATCCGCGTCGGGACACCGACCGTGTAGCGGAGGGGGGGGGACCGGGGGGACCGGGCCGGGGATTAAGCGCAGCGACGCGTGAAGCGAGCCCGGGTTTAGCTAGCTGTGATGCGGGTCTATTTTTAGCCGGACTCCGGCGATGCTAGCACGCCTGCTACCATAAGTAGCCAGGCAGCCACATTTGGACGGCGGGTCCTCCTCCTCCTCCTCCTCCTCTCCCACCTCCTCCTCCTCCTCCTCCTCCTCCTCCACCTTCTCCTCCTCCTCTCATGCTGGCCGCTCCGTCCGGGTCTTTACATCCAGACAATGGCTCCCTGTCAAAACACTGACCATAGCTGGAGCTGCTGCTCGTGTGACAGCTGCGGCTAACCGAGCTAGCTGTTAGCATGCTGTTAGCATGCCGAGCGGCAGGATAACGTGGGGAGAGCTAACGGAGAGCTAACGGTTAGCTAACGGAGAGCTAACGGAGAGCTAACGGAGAGCTAACGTTTCAGCTCCACATTCACACATTCATATTTACAAGCTGTTTCTAATAAAATTAATGACTAATTAATCCTCATTAATCAAACTGGTTCAGTGTTTTCCAGCTTTAAACCAGTAAGAGTTGGTATCTTTACTGGAATTCACGTCAAACTGGTCTGGAATCAGTGAATTTTTAATAAAACAGCAGCTGCCTTTAATCTGTTTTAAATAAAAGGACAGTTGTTATTAAAACTTGATTAAAATTATTATTCAAATGATTTTCTGTTCACTTAAACTGAACAAGCAGCAGGTTCAGATCAGATTTGCTTTTAATTATAATGTTGAGCCTCAAATGTGAATAAAAAGCGACTGATATGAAACTCTAAGCTGACAGATTTGATGAATCACACTGACCTCAGAGCTGTTAGTTTCTATCTTGTGTCAACACATATTTTTGTTAATTTAAAGAGTTTTGTCAGTTAGAGGAGCAACTAACAGAGACATTGATTTAATGAGCTCACCTCGTTTTAATTTCCTATAAAATCTTAGAGTCTCATTAAAAGTTACAGAAAGGTGAAATATTCCAAGTCTCGATGATCCCAAAGCCTTTGAATTAAAACTGACCAGAGAAAAACACTAAAACTTCACAATAAAACAGGTCATTGGTTGCAGATTAAATATCTATTGATCATTGATCAGCTGAATATCAGTTCACGTGTTGAGTAAAAACTCCAGATGTGTGCTTGTTTTTTCTCTGTTTACAGCTTCATTTTGCAAAAAGTCACTTTGGGCTCTAAGAACTTTTTATTGTTGACCTTCAAATATAATAATACATATGATTATTAGGTGTAACACACCTTTAATACGTTCTGGTCAACAAAGACTCACAAACAGCCATGAAGATGATATAAAATCTGTGATCACTTCTTCAGATTCTCATTTCTTTCTACCAACCAAACACAGAAACAGACTGCTCAGCGTCTCTTTTGTGGATGATCGGGCTGTTTGTGAAGCTCTCAGTGTCTCCTCAGTGTCTCTTCAGTGTCTCGTGTTTGCAGAACGAGCAGGTTTTATGTGCGTTACTGTTGAGCAGGTGAGCTGCAGTCGGAGCCGTCAGCTGGATTTGTCCCGTTTAGCAACAACTGATTTGGGATTTTCGGCCTCTGAAGCTCTTTCATTGGCTGTTAAATACTTTGGTCAGCTGCCAGACACACTGATGCCGGCCGGCCGGTCGGTCAGTCGGTCTCTGCTGCTGAGCAACATGGCCGCCCTCCCTCACAGCACCTGCCATTGTCTCTCTGCAGGCGACATCAGCTGACCACGCAGCCTCACTTTGCATTTTAATGCTGCTTTGCTTATCAGCTAACACACCATCTGTGGATGTTTTTACGACCTGCAGGCCTTTTCTTTCTTTAACAGTTGGCGCTGGCTGAATATGAAAGGCTCTGTCGTTGTGTAATTGGCTGTAAGCAAGGCAGAAACGTTGAGGCGGCTGCAGCAGTTTGACCTGACGCGCTCTCGTCGTTCGGGCAGAAAGTACAGCTTGTGTCAGCTGTGGCGAGCGACGTCAGAGCCTGCAGGAAACCCAGGACTCCTTCACGTCTAATAATGTCCGCTGACCTGCCTGGAATTCTCTGATGAAACATAAGCGTGCTCGGTGCAGCACCAGGTCATGAGCTCAGCTGTCTCCCAGCAGGGTTCGACCCCCCAGCCGCCATCTCAGCCCCCGACCCTCAGTCTGCTGCCCCTCATGTCCCGCAGACCCGAGAACCTGCAGCTTCATGGACTGTTTTCATCATGAATCTGCACATAACGCGGCTCTTTAATCCTTCATAAAACAGACAGAACTTGTTGAGGGGAAAGTCAGCGTCGCCCAGAAAGTCCAGTTAACGTCGGTGCAGTTTACTGACTGTGAAAAGCTGAACGTGAATGTCGTACTGCAGGATTTTCCAGGTGTCATATAATTGTTCCTGTTCTCAGCTGTTTGTAAGGACACATTTTATGCATCATGGAAACTTGACAAAGAGACAGAAAGCAAACGAGTTTCCGTGTTAATCCCCAGAGATCTGAATCAAACTCTGAAATCTCTGTTCGTGGGGTTAAAGATGACGGTTGTGAACATCAGTATACTGGTACAGAAAGTTAGATTTCTTCAGACAGCATCAATAAAATAATGCTGATGCAGATCAAACACGGCTGCCGCGGTGTTACAGCACGCAGACGTCACTCCTGCTGCAGGGGGGTGAAAAGTGGAGGAAAGTCCAGCATGCAGAGATGAGGAAGTGTGATTCAGAAGCTTTAGTGAGTTTCCCCCCGCAGGCTCTTTAAAACTCTGGAGGAGTCTGACAGTGAGTGACCTCTGACCCCAGGAGGGTTCAGTGACAGATTTAAAGATGCTCCGCCTCCTGACAGTCACATGCAGCAGCCATGTGACCGTCAGCTGGGAGCTGAAGCATCAAATTTACCAGTTTTCTCTGTCAGTTTGTTTGAACTGGATGTTTCTGAGGTCACTGATTCTTTTTTTACTTCAGCCGTCTGTTTTTTCTCGTCTGAACACAAAACAAACTGATCATTGATTCAGTCTTTTCTCCTGATTAACGAGTCCCTTTACGTCCCCTGATAACCTCGTGATTTCTGATCTGATCGACATGATGGATGCAGGAGAGACGCACTGATTCAGGCTCACGTTGGAGACAAGAAATCTCCTTCATTAATTATTAATGTGTAAATTGACAAAAAGTGTTTAATGACTCAGCACAAAGGAGGTGTTTAAAATCACAAAAGTGTTTTCAGACTCATAGTTGCTGCACAGAAGTTGTTAGAAAAACAAACAACTCATCATCTTCTTCAGTTCACTTTAGGACCAAACACAGTTAAATCTAACACATTGCAGCTCTCTCAGGCTTCTTTTAGGACATTAAATGGAGCTCAGTCATTTTATTTTGGTTATCAGGCTCTAACCATCATTCCTCCTCCTCCTCCTGCAGTGGTGGATCTCCTCTACTGGCGTGATGTGAAGACCACGGGCGTCGTGTTCGGCGCCGCCCTGCTGCTGCTCCTCTCTCTGATGGTGTGCAGCATCGTGAGCGTCTGCTCCTACATCGGCCTGGCTCTGCTCTCAGTCACCATCTGCTTCAGGATATACAAAGGCATCCTGCAGGCCATCCAGAAGTCAGATGAGGGACACCCATTCAAGTGAGTAACAGCTGGACAAAGTCCTGCCTCCACATCTGTTTGTTTGTTCATCAGAAACCGTCTCACTTTGTTTTCACCTGCTGGTCTGCAAACTGACCTCACAGCACTTTTGACGCCGATTAGCTCAGATTAACATAAACTTGGGAAAAGGAGCTCAGAGAGTCACATTCCAGACGGATTTCTGCAGATTTTACAGGTTTAAAACGTCAGAGAGAGGAATGAAAGCTGCAAACAGACGACAGATTTCATGTTTCTGCTGTAAGAAACCGTCAGTCAGACATGACGGCTGAGGGTTAGGGGTCTGCAGGGGACTCAGACTCCTGATGAACTCCTGGAATATTTCTCTCTGTTGTGATTTTAAATAAAGCTCCTTTGCTGATGGTCCAAGCTTCTTTTCACTAAACTCACACAGACTGAGATGTTTCCATACACACTGGTATCTAACCTGCGATCTGCTGTCCCTCTCAGGCAGTACCTGGACCAGGAGGTGGCGCTGTCTGAGGACATGGTCCACAAGTACAGCGACTTGGCTCTGGCAAAACTCAACAAGGCCATCGGTGAACTGAGACGTCTGTTCCTGGTCGAGGATCTGGTCGACTCCATCAAGGTGAGAACGACTCTGGTTCACAGCGATGAATGCAGAGGAAACACACACACACACACACACACACACACACACACACACACACACACACACAGAGGAGTGTGTGTGTTCACAGAGAAACAGAACAAACCAAAAACAGACAGTTTGACACTTTTAAGGCTGTTTAAGCCAGAAACTGAATGTTTTAAATAAAACTATCAACACAAAAACACTCTGACAGTCAGAATCATTTTACTGTGTGATGTTCGCTTCCTATCAGAAATCCAGTTTGATCCAGTTTGATGTGGATCTCTGGATCCTTTGGGAGGTTCCTCTGACCTCCTTTTCAGTGACTGACGTGTCAGACGGGACTCTCAAAGGAAAGAACGTCATCATGAGTGTGTTTGACCCGTCGGGACGCTCTGGCCGCCTGTGTTCGCTGTGATGGATGATGGGACGTTTTCAGCCGTTTAAACCAAAAAACATCGAGTCTTTGTGATGTTCTCTCTCTTTTTAGTCCTCATCTTTACCCTGAGCTTTACTCTGACACTAAATGTTGTGTTTTACTTTTATTTTGGCGGTCTCCCGTACAGGATGTAGACCAGCTGATCCTCCTCTGTGGTTTTTTGAGGCTCAGCTGTTAATCAGCAGCTACATTGTGTTAATGTGGTTGCACTGAGCGTTCTGCAGCTGTCGGGACCCTGTCGTCACCTCGCCGCCCCCCCACCATCTTACCAACCCCCCATCCTCCAACCCCCAGGCCAAATACAGACCTGTGTTCAGTTACAGGTCCTCGTATTTTTGTCCCCGTTACATTATATCCTGTTGGCCAAATAACGGCCGTGTGAAAGGTTACGTGTCATCACAAATTAGCAGGAAGTGGGAGCTTTTATTGTGAAGACACAGGAAGTGATGCATGTTGTTGCACGTGGAGTTTTTGACAGACTCCGCTCTGCACTCAGTCCAATGCCCTTAGAGGGTAAAAAGTGTGGTGCGTTTGATTGGATCGGGACGTTTGAGCCTCAGGAATGTTGAAAACAGATTACAGACGAGTGTGTGGATGGATGAATTTCCCATCATCCTCCTGACGTTAATCTGCCTCCAGCCCGCAGCCAGAAACCGCCCCGTTTTAAAGAGTTGCTTATTAAAGCTGCACAGCCGACCTTTGACCCCTGAGACACGAGTGTTGACTGAATGTTTGGTTTTCTCTGATGGTCAGTGGGTTTCCTCGCTGATCTCCGGATGTTTGCAGACTTTAAGCCTCGTGTTCAGACCTGCTCGATGTGTAAAGTGTCTCGAGAGAACTTTGTTGTGATTTGACACTTTATAAATAAAGTTGAATTGAATTGAATGTTTTCTCTCCTCTGCAGTTCGCCGTGTTTATGTGGATTCTGACCTACGTGGGCGCCTTGTTCAACGGCCTCACCCTCCTCATTCTGGGTAAGAAACAGCTCACACAGATCTGAGAGCATAGACAGGGGGGCCACAGTAATCTGGTACTTGTTACCTGGTATTTGAGTACAGATGTTGTGTCTGAACATCATCAGTCATGACGTGAAACATTGAGACTCTGAAGTCGTTTCACACAGTGAAAACAAAGTTAAACTAACGCTCCTGTGAGGAGGCCGGTGACTTTTCTTACTGTGGCTCCATCTAGTGGTCGTTTCAGGAATGATTACAACAGCACAGTGAACAGACACAAATGATCCCTGATCGTACAGGAACTACAAACTGTAATCTGAGTATCAGTGAAAGAGTGTTTTGTTCTGCAGGTTGTCAGTTTGAGGTTTTCATTAAAAAAAACCTTCTTCATCTTCTTCTTCTTCTTCTTCTTCTTCTTCAGTTCTGATTGGAGCGTTCAGCTGCCCGATCGTCTACGAGAAACACCAGGTGAGACTCATTTTGGTGGTGAAAACAGTCCAAAGACTCAGCAGGATTACTTAACTGTGTTCTTCCATCAAACTGACTGCTGAGTCTTTAAAGGGCTCAGATGGAAACCAGGAAACCAGCGAAGTGTGTTTGCTTTGACTCAGCAGCAGTCATGTGACAGTTTAAGATTAAACAGGCTCTTCGTTGGTCGAAGCTGTCAGATGTTACCTCAAACCTCAGGTTTCTGTCCTGACTCTTTTAACAGCACCGACGTTGTTTTGTATGAACCAACGTTTGATTAACACGCAACATTTCAGAGTACGAAATGTCCAAATGTGATTTAAATGAGTTTAACCGACTCGTTTCTGCGTTTGTCCTCATCAATGATCTCATTTCTCACATCAGTCGCAGGCTGAAGTACTTCTACTCTAAATACTTCTGTACTTTTACTTCAGTGTGATTCTGAGTGCAGAACTTCTGCTTCTAATGTAATTTATAAACATGGAAGTGTTAGAGTTGTACTCAGTACTGGTGCCCCTTCCAGCCCTGTAGAGGGCGCTATAAACACACTGCATTTAAAACAGATGGCAGATCCACAGACTCCTGTTCGATCAGATGAATGTTTGTATTAAATACTGCTGTCTGACTCTCTCTGTGTGTGTGTGTGTGTGTGTGTGTGTGTGTGCGTGTGCGTGTGTGTGTGTGCAGGCTCAGATCGATCATTACCTGGCTCTGGTCAACAATCAGATCAAAGACATCGTGGGAAAGTAAGTAACCGCTTTCATCCGTCTGTTCGTCCGTCTGTTTGTCTGCGTGTTCAGTCGTTTAGTTTCTGATGAAATCGTCTTTAAAACTCAGAACTTTACGAAGTAAATGTTTCGCTCTCGGCCTCGTTGGCGCTCTGATTGTTTGTCTGTTTGTTCTGAATCTCGTCTGATTGGTTTTTAACTTCCTGTCGTCCTGCAGGATCCAGGCGAAGGTTCCTGGGATGAAACGCAAAACGGAGTGAAGACGTGACGAGTCGGAGTTTGGATTCAGGAAGTCCTGATGGGAGGCTGGTTTGAGGGGAGGGGGGTGTTTCAGTGGGGGGGTGGATGTGAAGGCAGACTGGAGGAGGTGGGGGGAGGAGGGGAGGAGGGGTCTGGTGCGACGCAGCCCTTCTAACTTTGTCAAAATAATAAAACCTTTTTTTTTCCAGTTCAGAATTCCTTTTTCCGTGTTTTCTGGGAAAGTCGAAGCGGCTCGGAGTTCAGCCGAACTGCGATCCGACGTTTTGTCTTTGAGTCAAGTTTTGAAATGTTTGTTTCTGTGAGACGCCGAAACTCACAGAAACACATTTTAACCTTGAGCTGACCTCCCTCTCTCCCCTGGTGCATTGTGGGAGGTCAGACGCTTCTTCAGCCGGTTCCAGTGATGTTTTTTTTTTTTTTCTGTCATGTTGAGTTTTTCTTTTTTCCGCAGTCGAACTGAGCGGGGGGGTTCTTCCTCCGTCTGCTGTTTCTGTGAAGGTGGAACGAGCAGCAAACTGCACCTCATTTGTATTTTTCTTATTTCTGATGATTTTCTGAGTTAGAAGCATTTTGTGATTTTTCTGTCTCGTTTCCTCGGTAACCTGCTGCGTGGTTTTTGCCTCGATGTGACGAATTCGTGAACGTTTTTGACTCCTGACGAAGCAGCGAGGGGAGGTGGGGGATGGGGGGGGCGGGGGGGGTCGTACTACCATTTAAAACCTTCATAGCTTCTGAGTAACTTTAGCTAGAAACATCTAGAAAACCTTCGCCAGACAAATAAATCACATTAATGACATTAAAGTTGTTCTTTCCATGTCATCCAGCTGTCTAGTTATGAAAACTCTGGAAGAAACACGTTTACATTCATTCACTTCAGATAAAATGTTGAAAAAGTTCAAAAAAAAAAAAAAACATGAAATGGGATTTAAAGATAAAAATAACCATGATGTCTGTGGAGCCAATATCTTAATAAAGTTGCAACTTGATGTGACTTTGGGAAACTTCGAGCATTTGTTTGTTATGCAAGTATAATTGTGAATGATAAACTTCATACTTAAATTGTGACGATAAAAAGCTTCCAGCCGGGAGCCGTGTTTGTGGAATGCATTGTGAGATGTAAACAGTTATCAATAAAGCTTCTAGACGAAGAAACAGCCGCCTCATCCGTCCTTCCAGCCGGCTAACGCCACCTAGCTTCAGCTCACACACACACACACACACACACACACACACACACACACACACACACACACACACACACACACACACACACAC
>JAPZDV010000003.1:24474132-24489424 GCA_029814665.1 Acanthurus lineatus | reverse complement strand
GTGTGTGTGTGTGTGCTTGTGTGTGTGTGTGTGTGTGTGTGTGTGTGTGTGTGTGAGTGTGATAAAGACATTATGTACCCTAAAAGCTAAAACCTGTGGCATTATTAGCTGGAAGACAAACATCCAGTTTGGTTCTTGTACAGACTGAATAACAAAATCCAAATAAATCTTTTTATTATCGGAGACGTTCCAGCGACGTGACGAGCTCCTGTTTTGTTTACAATAAATTCATGTTAAAGGAAAGTCTGATGGGAGTTTATATTTGACACATCGAGCCTTGTATATGTACAGATGCCTGATACTAATAACCTTCTTCAGGAAAATAAAAGAATTTGTGACAACAAACACAACGAGCTCCTTCGAACCACCAACAGAACTGGATTCTGTCTCCAGTTCAGGAACAACAAGCTGCTGTGACTTCATTTCAAATCCTTATTTTTATTTCTTCTCTCAAAGTTTGTCTTTTTCTTTTTCACACACACACACACACACACACACACACACGATGCTCAGAACGGAGCTCATGGGAAAGAAATGTCAGTGTATCTCCATGGAAACAGCTGGTGTCCTGCGCCGCGGTGCGTTTTAACCCACGAGGTCGAGCACAGACGGTGACTGCAGACATTTAAAATGAAACTGAGTTTACTTGAATTCGTTGGCTGCAGGATTTCAGCAGCTTGTTACCACAATAAAATCACTTGGAGTGCTTCATTAGATCAGTCAAACCGAATGTGTGAGTCTGTGGAAGTCAGCGACCGAGAGTCCGACACACCTGACCTCCTGCTCCACCTCAGCAGCTCACCTGCTGCAGGTGAGCTTGTGTGACATGCAGGACTGCAGCCAGCACAGCCTCTGCACGTTTGTCCTGGTGACAACAGCTGACCTTTCACTGAGTCCCGCCCTCAGAGCAGCAAGCCAATCACATTTCAGATGGTTAAAGATGCTTGCAGCTCCGCAGAGATGCAGACGATGTTGAGAAAGATGTCAAAAAGGTAATTAATTCAAAATAAATTCGCACGTCTTCATTTGTTGTGTGAGACATGAAACCTGAGCCTCCAGCTGAAGCCTGTCGGGCGTCATTTCCACCTTAAAACCCTCCGGACAGAGCGAGAGCCTGCTGATGGCTTCCACACTGACAGACGCCATTGTTACTTTGGGCAGGGCGCCACCTGTTTGTCTGAGGGAGTTAAGGGGGCGGGGCTTAGCAAAAGGTCAACTGGGAGATCCCTCGGTGAAGAAAGGGATGCTGGGATACCGTCAGCATCTCTTGTTTTGGAATACGGACCCTCCCATTGGACGCTGGTGTTGTTATCACCTGTTGACATGGCGACGCCTCCTCATGTTGCATGTCCGCGTCTCATTGGTTCCACAGAAATGCGACTGAAACACGTTTAAGTGTTACAGTTCTGCATCATTTCTTGAGATTATTTGTCATTTTCATTTAAATGTTTTTGCAGAAAAATCTCTGATTAAACTGAAAAGTGCCAGCAGGTGGCGCTGACGCTCCTCCACTCCTTCCTGTCACTTCTGATCAATCAGAGATCAATAATGTTTCAGTTTCATGTTAAAACGTAAAATCTTGAACAAGAGCAGCAGCTTCAGTGTGATGAGTCACATCTGAGGTCAGTGTTGAACGGTGCCACAGCGCCACCTGCTGGACAGAATTCACACTGAACACAAACCTTCACAAAACTTTTCATCAGGATTTTATTTAAAGTTTCAGCTGAGAGTCTCAAAAAAAAAGGGGGGGGGGGTCGACCTGGCGACAGACAGCTGATCATGAAACCGAGGAGATGCCTCTTTAAAACCGGCTCTGACCGGACTCGGTTCGGGTCTCTGAACGGGAGTTTGACGGTCTGAAAGCTGCGACTGAAGCCCGAGATTTTTTTAACAAACTTCCGTCTCGATGGTCAGACGGCACCGATGACGTTTCCTGTCTGTTTCAACGCGGTAATGCAGCGGGTTACCATGGCAACAGCCTCCGCTCCCAGCATGCACCAGTAGAGAGCACCACCCTCCCTGAGAGAAAGGCAGCAGGTGGAAGTGCAGCAGGGTGGAGCAGCAGCCAGACGGACAGCAGCCAGGAGGTAAGACAAGGAAGATGCTCAACCTGTCTGTCTGTCTGTCTGTGTCTGTCTTTGTCTCTATTTTCCCTGCTTGTGCGTCTGTCTGTCTGTCTGTCTGTCTGCCTGCCTGTCTGTCTGTCCGCCTCTCTCACTTCTCTGCGTCTCCGTCTCTGCCGCTTCATGCGTCTGCTTGCTCGGACGTGGTTGCGGCAGAAGCGGCAGCAGCGGCAGACGCATGAAGCGGCAGACGCATGAAGCGGCAGTCTGCCGCTCGGTGACCGCATGTCACCGCCCAGTTCGCCGCTCCGGGGGCCGCGCCGCCCGTTAGCCCGTTAGCCCGTCAGCCTGCAGGCTCACGTGGCTCCACCGCAGACCGAGACAGGTCGACTTGACCGTGCGCGTGCTCTTGTGTGAGGGCGGATGATTGACAGGTGGAGCTCTGAGTGAATGTGAACGGCAGCTGAATTTATTGTTTGTTGCTGCATCATCTTCATCATCATGGAGGCCTCGTGCAGTCACTGAGCATGCTCACTGACTCTGCACCTCCTCTCCTCCTCATGCTCTCCTCTCTCCTTCTCTCCTAATTCTCTCTTCCCCCCTCCCCCTCCCTCTCCATCTCCTTTCTCTCCTCTGCAGGAGTAATGATGGATGGATACTCCGCCTCTGAAGAGCAAAGCATGATGGGAGGTTGGTGTCTGCCTGTCTGAGTTTTTACCTTTTGGAGGTCACTGTCACCGTCATGCAGTGTCAGGGAAGTCACTTTCAAACAAAGTAATGCATTGCTCATTACTAGTTCCTAGTTACTTTACTCACTTTACTTAATTACTCAGCTCTGAGAGTAATAAGTTACACTGCTAGTTACACAACTTTTGGATTACTGCCTCGCGCCGGCTGAGAAGCTCCGTAACTTGTCTGGAGCCTCCGAACGTCTCAGAACCGTTTCAGGGTGAAACCTTTAGCTTGGAAAGTTCGATGTCGGTTGATTCGGGTCACAGTTTCCGTTTTACCGTCACGTTCTTGTCCCGGCACATCTCAGCCCCCCCACAGGCTCCTGAAGGGGTCATTTGTGTTGCGTGTGCTCGTCCATGAACTCGAGCCAAAGTGGCAGTGGCGTCTCGTGAGGTCAGACAGGTGATTTGTTAGCATGGAAAGAGACATTTGATTGGTTTTTCTGTCCTCCTGTAAGAAGAAAGTTGAAGAACCTTTAAAGAAAATGTTTTGTTTGTAACATTAATATGATTATCAAAGTTATCAACGGTGATGTGCAACGTTACTACTGCAGACAAACTGTAATCTGATTACTTAGAAACACTGCCAACATGTGCGAGTTCTTCTTCAGTTATTGCTGACAAGCACCTGCAGACAAAACTCAGGGCAGCAGAGCTTCAAGATAAAAACACAACATCGCAAAGTGAAACTAAAAGATTTTACGTCACTAATGAACGAATCTGCGAGACGACACTTTGAAGTGTTTTGCCTCGTGGCCCAGCAGAGGGCGCTCTCAGCTTTTTCTTTGGGTCACAGAGCCGATGACAAAACTCCTCCAGCCCAGAAGGAGGTGCTCATGTCCCTAAAGCTGTTTGATAGCTGACAGAAACAACAGAAGAAGAAGGAGCAGCAGCAGAAGAAGAAGAAGAAGAAGAAGAAGAAGCTGCGAAGTGATCAGATTCAGTTTAGCTAACATTAGCAAAGAGCTACGAGCTTCAGACGGAGTCGACTCATTACAATGAAACTGTATCTAAGAGAGACAGATAGGGACAGACAGGTAGAGACAGACAGACAGGTAGAGAGACAGGTAGAGACAGACAGACAGATAGAGAGACAGGTAGAGACAGACAGGTAGAGACAGACAGACAGATAGAGAGACAGGTAGAGACAGACAGGTAGAGACAGAGAGACAGGTAGAGAGACAGGTAGAGACAGACAGACAGACTGAGAGAGAGAGAGAGAGGTAGAGAGACAGGCAGAGAGACAGGCAGAGAGACAGACTGAGAGACAGACAGGCAGAGAGAGAGACAGGTCCTGCAGGGGGAGACAGAGAGGGCAGACGGACAGACAGGTAGAGAGACAGGCAGGCAGAGAGACAGGCAGAGAGAGAGACACGCGTACCTCCACCAGTCTCTTCTTCTTGGACACGTTGTTCTTCTGCAGTTTTTCCGGCTGCGGCGCTGCTCGGCTCACTGGAGGCCTGAGGGATCAATCAGTCTGTTAATCAATCGATCGACCAGTCGAACAGATTAAAAAAAACAGTCATTCAGATGCCAAAGTGACAGTAGACGGACAGACAGACAGACAGCAGACAGACAGGTGGAGGAACAGTCAGTGAGACAGCATGGTCAGTCTGCAGACAGGCGTGAGACAGGAGAGACAGACAGGTCAGCCACAGACAGATGAGGTCGTCTCTCTGCAGGCGGCAGTTCAGGATTAAAGTAGTGAGAGTAAAAGTATTTGTACTGACGCAGTAAAGTCAGCACTTTACAACCTGACCTACAACCTTTGTCCTTAACTGCAACATTAGTAATCACATTACTAGTCAGATGTAATAGTTACAGCAGTGTAGCACTGATAACAGATGAAAAGTACTTATATTACTAGAAGTACTGACACAGTTAAGTTAGTAGTGAGTAGTAACTGTAATACAGCGATATTCATAGTAATAGCAGGAGTCACAGTAATTGTGAAAGGAGTAATCAAAGTATTTGTAGAGGAGTAAGTAGATACTGTCTTGGTAACTAGATTTACTCAAAGCAGCAGCAGTAATAACAGCTCTAGTAGACGTCGTGTTAGCAGTAGCAGTACATTAACTCATTACTCATACTCGAGTACTAGCTTTGGCAGAAGAAGTAACAATACTCGGATTTTCAATTAAAGCAGTTATCAAAGTTGTCATGTTTATAGTAGTAATGAGACTACTGTATCAATACTCACAGAAAAAACAGAACTAGTATGTTCAAAAACTTAAGAGGGGAACGAGGTATTCGTACAAATACTAACAAGTTACAGTGGTATCAGTAAGTAATTAGAGTAACAGCAGCACAAGTATTTTTTTTTTACTATTTTGTTTTTAGTAATAGTAGTTTTGCTTTAGCTGTAGCATTCTTTTCATAACTTCACACCCTCAGACCCTCCTCCCCCCATGAAGTAAACAATATATTAGATTACTTAGAAAAGCTGTGTATTTAATATACAGTAATGAGAGTAAACACTGACCTCTAGTGGTACATGCTGTGCACTACAACACATCGCCTCAGTATGGCTCCGTATGGATCATCAGATCCTCTAAATACTTGAAATACCACAATACACTGATACTACTGAAGCTTAGCAGTCGTAGTACAAGCAAGTGGTAATGCAATAGTACGAGTAGTAGATAAGTAATGAAATAATTACTTTGCTGTAGCAGCAGAAATGCAGTAAAAAAACAAAAAGTATTTATGCTGATTGTCGTACTTGTGCTGGAAAGTCTGATGTAAGTTCTAACACAACCAAAAATTATGTTTAAACAAATTTAAGCTGTGATTTTAAAAAATCTAATAAACTGAAAACATTCTGAAGACAAAAAGCGACTAAAATTATTATGAGAACTTTTTAAAATACATTTGAACACTTTAAAAAAATCTTTAATGCTAAAATCTAATCTGATCTAATCTGATTGATTGTTTAATCATTTTATCTTTTTTATACAATCAATTAATCAATCAAGAGGGAACCACATTTTAATTTCATTACACAACTTGTTGTATTATGACCAACAAACTTTATTGTATCCTTGTGTCCTTGTATCCTTGTATCCTTGTATCCTTGTATCCTTGTGTCCTTGTATCCTTGTATCTACATGAATCCCTCAGATGTCATTCTGAGAATAAAAACCCTGACAGGACAGCATGAGGTAATGCCAACAGGACTGTGGTAGAAACACACACACTTAAACACACACCCTGCACTCACACTCACACACTCACACACACACACACACACACACACACACACACATACACACACACAAACACACACACACAAAATGAAGAGGCTCTGCACAGACAGACAGTTGAAGGCGGACAGACAGGTGGACAGGTGTTACCTGGATCCCCTGGACAGCAGAGAGACAGAACCAAGGTACAGAGCTTTAGAAAACACACACACACACAAACACAATCACAGACATACACACCCCTCTACACACACAAAAACACAACACACACACACTCACATTCACACACTCACACTCACACACGTTAAGACCTCATGCCTCTGAGAAACTACAGTTTGAATACCAGCAGTAGCTGCAGCTACATGCTAACGATGCTAGCATGCTAGCAGTGCTTGTTTTTGTTTTCCAGAGTTCAGGCTAACATGCTAGCATAGCTAACTGAACAGGCTAACATGCTAGCATAGCTAACTGGGCCAACAGGCTAACATGCTAGCATAGCTAACTGAACAGGCTAACATGCTAGCATAGCTAACTGGACAGGCTAACATGCTAACATGCACGAGCAGCCTGAGAGTCAGATTTCAGTCCTGAGTGAACAACAAACAGAAACGAGGTGGTTTCATTTTGCACTGCTTTTCTTGGTTTCATGTAAACAATCAGCTGAGCGCTTTTATTTTGACAGTTTATCAACCTGAAACTTGTTTTTTTTATTAAGTTTATGGTGTAAATTTTGGATGGACATCAGAGAGAAGAGACTTCTGTCTCCTCTTCATCTCTTTCACTGTCCTGGAGAAGATTTTTGACATTTTCCTGCTGAAAGTTAACTACAGACCTCATCTGGCATTTTTCAGGTAATTAAATTATTGTTGAGATTGATTAGTTAAAACACGAAGACGCACAGTCAGTATTTCCTTCCTCACCTTCCCCTGCATTGTTAATCCTGCCTGAATGTTTCTATGCTGAAACAGTTTTAATGGTGAAGAGTTAAAACAGAAGAAGTTCAGGACAGAAAGGAAGGACCATGACGCCCTTCATGTGACACAGATCATGAGAGGAAGGTTCAGAAAGAGGAGGAGACACATGAAGAGAGGAAGAGGAGGAACCGACTGGAGACGAGGAAGAGAAACATGAGGACAAGAGAGGAAGAGACGAGACACAAAGAAAGAAAAGATGAATTCTAGAATGAACACAGACGTTTTTTATGTAAAACAAAAACAAAAACATGTTTGTAAACAGAAAACATACAGATTCAACCTAAACAACGTAAACATGAAGCACGAGGACGACGTGTGAAGAGCCGAAGGCCCGGCTTCTTTTCCTGCCTCATCTCACTGAACATCACACGTCATTTTAACATGAAGTCACGGTGTTTGTTTCTCTCTGATCCTCCATTTTCACCCAAAGTCACTTCCTTTATTTCACAGTTTAAATTTATTCTCTGATGTTCAGAAACACCGACACACCGTCAGCTGATCCTGCTTTGGTTTTATGTTTCCAAGCTGAGAAAACTGATTCTTTTCACGTTTCATGCTGTGAAAGTTTTAACGATGAAACCTAATTAAGTGAAATACAGTTTTTTTTAACGAGCTTGTACTTACAAGGGACTTTTTATGCAAAAATTAAGAAAAACTGAAGTTCCAGTTTGACTTTCTACACAGTGACTGAACCTGTGAATCCTTTTGTTTTCTCCACACAGAGTCAGGGTCAAAGTTCACGTTCTCATCCTCTGAGATAACTGCTCTTTTTGTAATGATCCACAAACAGGAGATTTAATTCAATCAGACTTATCAAATGAACATTTGTCTGTCTGAAAATCGTCCACACAGTAAGTATCAGGTCATACTTACTTGACGATGCCCTGCCTCCAGGGGAATGCAAGGCAAAACACAACACACATATTAAGAGTTTCTATGAGCAGCAGCGACACTCAGGAAGTAAGGGCACCACAGAGGGACAAAAACCCCGAAACCAGAGTCTGCATGTCGACTGAGACTCCGTCAGGTTTTTTCCACCAAACAGGACAAACTGAAACATGCAGACATGAAGCTTCTCTTTTGTTTTCTGCTTCGTTTGGAAAAACAAAATGTTGTGGATCAAATTCATGGAGAAGCCGACACACGATGAGGAGACGGCGAGACTTTGTGTGCGTGTGTGCAGAGAGGAAACGGCCGACTCTCGTTTCTGCAGCAAATTTACAAAAACATCATGAATCTTATTTTACAGAAAGTGTTTTTGCGATCAGTCAAACTTAAGCTCATTCGCTCTGAATTTAACAGCCACCAAAACAGCCTGAAAGTGTGTTTCATATTTTGGAAACATTTCAGTGAGTGTGATAATATCTTCCTTTAATTATTAAAAGCTTTAATATATTTTAGTGTTTGAATGTTTGCTCGTGTCCTGCAGGGTGAGTTTGTACCTTTATGGTGACCTTTTGTTGTTGAGTGTTTTAAAAAAAAAAGTCACCGACACTGAAAACATTTTAAAAAATGTGTGAAACGTAGAAACAAACAGCAAACTGTGACATAAAGTCTGAAGGATGAAACAAGATTCATCGAACGTGCAGAAGCTCAAACATGCACGAGATGCAAAAACCTTCTGTTTTAAACACACACACACACACATAAACACACACACACACACTGACCACTGACGTCACACACCAAGCAAATCAAGTTTCAGCTCAGCTCGAACAGTTTCAGTGTCATAAAGTTATAAAAGCAGAAATTAAAGGGAAAATACACTGAAACTTTAAAATGTAAATGTTGAAGTTTTAAGAGTTTAAAGCTGCACCAACAAATAAAAACACAAAAAATATGTTTATAAAACTGAGAGACTCATTCATCCGTCATGTTTACAGCTTCATGTTTGCATCTTCATGCTGGTTTCTGTCCTTTTCACTCAGATTTCACATTGTGTGCTCAGTTCACTGACAGAAGAAGTGTGGGATAAATGACGCACAGTAACTTCAGATAATCTGTGAAACAAACTAAATGTGTTTTTATGAAAGTAAACTTTGTTCCTTTCCTCAACCTGCATTAAAAAAATAAAGAAAAAGATTTAAATAACACACACAAACTGTGGAACTGTGGTGCAGCTTTAAACCTGGACAGGTGAGAGTGTGTGTGTGTGTGCGTGTGTGTGTGTGTGTGTGTGTGTGTGTGTGTGCGTGTGTGTGTGTGTGTGCGTGTGTGTGTGCATACCTCTCCTCAGCAGACAGCTCCTTCTGCTGTTGGTGAGGTTTGGTTCCTCTCATCTCTCTGATGCTGACGGCGTACATCTTGGACGTGTAATCCACCGTCTTCTCCCAGGCAACGTCGCTGTCGTAGCCTTCACACACACACACACACACACACACACACACACACGTGTTTTAAATGTATGTACTCCTGTCAGAGCACTGCGCTCTGTCAGCTCTGAACAGTCTGCCTGCTGGATTCAACAACTTAATCCAGGGGATTATTGTTAAACTGTGTCAGAGGAAGCTGCTGTACAGATGTGGGAACAGCAGCTTCTGATCTTCTGCTGATTGAACAGCTTGATTCCCATTTTTCTTGTGATGAAATTCAAGTTTTCATTGTAAAAGAAACTCAAAAAGAAACTTCTGACTTTTTAATAACCTCATTTGGTTTAAAATTCAGGAGAAATCCTCCATAATTCACAACTCGATCCTTCAATCCACCTAAACTTCCCTTTGGGGATCTTCCTGCTCTGTAATAACTATCACCGCCACTAGAGGTCTCTGTCACTTCAGTGTAAAGTTCACAGTTCAGGCCTGGTGGTGTTACACCTGCAGCACCAGGTAACGTTCAGTCAGTTTGGGTCTGAACTTTCAGTTTGTGCAGAATTTTTATCACAAAAACATGAAAAACTAAAGGATTCTTCGTTTTAAAAAGCAGCTCTCGGACACACCCACCTCCATCCTCCTCAATGTCGTCGTCCGACTCCTCGCTGTCCACAGGTGGTCGGTTGTCCAGACAAAAAGGCCCCTCCCCCTCTCCGATGACCCCGCCTCCTCGCTCCCTCGTCCAGATCATCAGGGCGGTGTCGGCTCCGCCCACAGTGAGCAGCGTGGAGTCGTCCTGAGCCCAGCGGACGTTCGTCACCTGAGCGCTGTGGCCGACATAACGCTTAAAGCGAGCGTACTGACCCTGGGGGGCGGAGCAAAGAGAAAAACACCTGCTGACCTGTTTACACACAAATACACACAAAATGCTGCAGGAGCCAGCGACGGCGCCCGACGCACTCGAACGGGGTAACCGAACAGCTTCAGGAAGCCGAAATCGTCTCCGGTGGCGAGCAGCGTTTGGTCTCTGGTGAGCGACGCGGCGTTGATGTCAGTGATGTCACTGTGCGTCGGCCAGATTCCCTCACAGCTCGAACCGAGAACACACGTCCAGCTGGACCACTCGAGCCGCTCCAGCTGCACACACACACACACACACACACACACACAATCACATGACACGGAGATAGAAGACAGGAAGTTTGTTGTTTCACAGAGGAGAAATTCAGGATCTGCAGCAGCACAAAGACACAAATTAACAGAGTTTATCATGAAAAAGTAAAAATAACATTAATTTTAGTATCTGAATAAAACTAATCAGGAGCGACTCCACTCATAAGAACACACACACACACAGATGATTCCTTTAAACACACCGGTTTTAGAATATTTCATGTAAAGAAATGCTCATGTTTTGTTTTTAATTTGCTGATAATTTCAAGCAGCTTCACATCAGGAAACTCTAAAAAAATGACATGTAGCAGATTTTTATCCTTCAGATTTACTGTATTTTTTATTCTGTTCCAAAACATAATAATGACTCCCATTCAAAAGAAACTGTTTAACAAAATTTAACAGAGATTTTCTTAAAAAAAAGGTAAAAATATATTTATAATATTTATATTTTCATTGTGTTTGACTCTGACCAGCAGGGGGAGCTGCAGCCCTCAAAGACACTCGATGCCCCCAAATGTTGTATGTATCAAATATAAATACACAGTGTTTTAATTACACGATCTGTTTCTAACACACACACATAAACACACACACACACACACACCTAAACAAACACACACACACACACCTCAGAGTTTCTGATGGTTTGTCTTTTTCCTCTCGGGGCTTCAAAGAAAAGTTGCTCTTTGGCTCCAGTGTTCACCTGCAGCAGTTTACCTGCAACACAAACACACAAACACACACACACACACACACACACACACACACATGCACACAGACACATGCACACAGACACATGCACACAGACACACACTTTAAAGAATGAATAACACAAATCTTTCTCCCATAAAATTAAATTCAGTTCTTCCTCACAACCTGCTGCAGCTTAACTTGATCTGATGTTGCCTCTTTTGCCACCAGAGGGCGCTGTTCAACAGTAAGTCATTGTAATAATCACACCTCACAGCTGTTGCTTTTTCTGAACATCGAGGAGAGAAAGGGACTTTTTTTCCTCCTTCCTGATGTTAAAATCAGAAATCTGTGCATCCAGGTGTTTAACAGAAACTTCAGGTGAGTTCAGAGAAACTTTCCTCCTTCATGAACGTGAAAACACCTCAGACAAGAAGAAGTGTGTGTGTGTGTGTTACCTCGGGCGTCCCAGTCGATGTGTGTGATGTAGCTGGACGCTCCTTTGCAGATCCCCACCCTCTTACTGCTCAGCACGTTGTAGATGTCCACGAAACTGTCATGTGACGCCACGGCCAGGAATTTACCTGAGTCTGAGAACGTGTGTGTGTCAGGAAACATCAGGATGAGCAGATGTTTTCATTACAAGTGTGTGTGTGTGTGTGTGTGTGTGTGTGTGTGTGTGTGTGTGTGTGTGTGTGTGCGTACCTGGTGTGAACCGGACGTCAGAGATGGCATCACGGCGATGATGGAAGCTCAGCAGATCCTCCAGCGTGTCAGCGTTCACCACCAGCACGCCGCCGTCGCTCAGGCCGACCGCCAACGCCTTTCCATCCGGAGAGAAGGCACAGCATCGGCCGCCTAGACACACACACACACACACACACATCATTTACTGCACAAAATTCTCAAACTGATCAAGAAAAATCTTCCTTGTTGACTAAAAGTCCGCCTGACCTCTCTTGAGCTTGCGGACGGCCACCATGCGGTGATTGGCTGACGTCTCCCACAGTCGCAGGGTTTTATCATCGCTGACGGTGGCACAGACGGGGAGGAGGGGGTGAGGAGCCAGACCCCAAACCTCCCCCTCCATGTGCCCCTGCACACACACACACACACACACACACACACATTATCATCCAGAGACGAGCCGATCAAACTGCTGCCTCGTTCTCACAACATGATGATAAACTTGCAATAATATAAATCACCACTAGGGGGCGCCTTGCAGTTTTCTGCATTGGGTTTGCCTGTCAGTCTACAAACACACACTCTTAAATTATGGCTGAAGATTGTCGGATTCTTGCAGCCTGAATAAAAAAAAAACCTGCAGAGATAAAAAGGTTTTTCTGTTCGTGTTTTACAGAGAAATTATTTATTTTTCTGCAGAGAAATTCTGATTAAAAGACCCTAAACACACTTTTACTGAGGTTAATCTGGACCAAAACCAGTGTTGATCTCATCTGAGTGTGAGTGTGAGTGTGTGTGTGTGTGTGTGTATGTGTGTTCATACTCGTGTGTGTCTGCAGCTGCAGATCGATCTGCAGCAGACAGCCGTCCTCACCATGGCAACAGGTGCATTACCAGACTACCAGACATTCAAAAATACCTTTTACACACAAACACACACACACACACAAACACACACATTCCCTCTCTCACACACAAACACACACACACACAAACACACACACACACACACACACACAAACACACACACACACTCCCTCTCACACACACACACACACCTGCACCAGCAGGGTCATCGGTCCGGTCTTGTCGATCTCCAGAACTTCTCCGTTCTTGGTTCCCACCAGGATGTGACCGTGACCCAGACTGATGGCTCTGATGGACGGGTTGTCCTCCAGCAGCAGGCCTGCAGCACACACACACACACACACACACATGCACACACACACACACACACACGCACGCACACACACACACACACACACACAAAGTATTTTACTCGTTAAAACAGTTTAAAAGTCTGAAACTGCAGATTCTTTTCCAGCTGTTTAAAAGTGATCAACACTTTTAATAACAGAGTATTTTTTAACGTGAGGTCGAGGACGAGCTGAGTTCAGTTTCAGGTTAAACTCTTTATCAGGTGAATAACCGTTTTCGGTAACTTGCCCCCCCTTACAGATGGCGTCCCTCCCGCCTCTCAGTGAGGTCGAGAATCAGGTGGTTAACATCCAGCCAATCAGCGAAGATCGTTCCACGTCACAGTTTGCATCCTCATATACTGAAAGTTTTGTTTTAATTTGTAAAAAAATGTGTTTCTGTCACTTTATAAATGTTTTTCTTGTATTTCTTATAAATGCACTTTTTGGAATTTCTGTAATTTTTTTAATTTTAGGGTAAAGAAATGTTTTTGGTCGATTTACTGACCTGATTTTTACCATTAAAATTATTTTTTTTAATAAAGTAATGAAGTCCTGTCATGTCCTCCACACTCTCGGGTGGAGCTCGGGTTGAATGAGTGTTTACCTTTGGAGCCCGGGGACAGTGCCGCCCTCTTGATGGCGTAGGTCTTCAGGCAGCGGTCGAACATGTCGTCCCACAGCTCCACCACGCCGTCCTTCCCGCCCGTCACGAAGCCCTTTAAAGGAAAACAAGGTGTTTAAAAGATGTCTTCACTCTTTCCTCCCTCCTTCCTCCATCTTTCCTCTCTGTCCTCCGTCTGAACCTGAGATCTTCAGATCTGTGTGACGGCTCATCATTTCATTCATAAACGCCACGTTAATGTAAAGTGGCTCTTCATTAGCAGAAGAATCATTTTGTTCATGAAAAAGAACGAAACAAAAAGAAGAGAAACGTTCAGTTTCCGGTTCCTGCTGCAGGTTCAGGAGCCTCTTCAGGTCGAGGACCTCGTTAATCTGCCATCTCGTTAATCTGCCGTCGCTCTTAAGAGTCTTTCCGTTACAAATCTTTTGCGAAACGTTTCTGAAGCTTAAAGTTGAACTCAAACATCGAGCATCGGCTCTTTATGAAGGTTTGTACGACGGCTTTTATGACGGTTTTAAGCCCTGAGATGCTTTTGGATAATAAGGTCCCGACCTGCTCTGAAAGCCAAAAACGCTGCTGCTGTGAATTTATATCAGAGATTTTATGACCATTTCCAGATTTTACACGAATAAATCATCTGAATCCTGCTGGTCGTTCAGTTCAAGCAGAAAGAAAAACAAAAGACAGAATTTGAAATGAAATCAGGTTGAACACAAACCAACAAAGAAACGCAGCTTCATGGATTTAAATGAGTTTTTTTTGGTAAATCCAGTCTTCCTATTGGCTCATGTGTCTGTGAATCCTGTTACATAAAGAGAATCAGGAAGTGAATGAACACACACACATACACCTGACCTCCTCACCTTGTCGAGGGAGAACATGGCGAACACGGGGCCGTCGTGCGCCTTCACCGTTTTCAGAAGCAGAGGTTCCTTCCAGACGTAAACGTCTCCGGTGGCGGCGCCGGAGAACACGAGCGCCTCGCCGCGGCCGTAACACACCGACATCATCGTCTCCGGTCGGCTGACTTTCCTGAACACACCGCGCCTGAAGGTCAGACCGCCCCCTGGAGGACACACAGAGCAGCACTCAATCAGAGACCAGTACAAACCAGTCCAAACCAGTACAAACCAGTCTAAACTGGTGGTGCTGGTAAACAGCCAAATAGCAGCAAACTCCTTTATCCAGCTTTTATTCTTTATTCAGCCATAAAGGTCCCATTGAGACACGAGCGATACGTCATGCAGTAACTCTGCAGCTCCCCCTGCTGACCTGGAGGTCGAAAAGTCTCACAACAACGTGAGTGAAAATGAGATTTAATTAAAGATGTAACTTCCTGTTTCAGGACAGCGGCGGCGGCCTGAAGGTCAGCAAAGGCAAAAAGAGTAAAACAGAGTAACTTTACTCCTTCCTGAGTAACTTTACTCCTTCCTGAGTAACTTTACTCCTTCCTGAGTAACTTTGCTCCTTCCTGAGTGACTTTGCTCCTTCCTGAGTAACTTTGCTCCTTCCTGAGTAACTTTACTCCTTCCTGAGTAACTTTACTCCTTCCTGAACTTTTACCTGCATGTTGCCAGAAGTGGATGTGTTTGATTCCCACAGTGACCAGATTGTCCATCAGCATGGGGTTACACTTCA
>JAPZDV010000003.1:24304435-24322710 GCA_029814665.1 Acanthurus lineatus | reverse complement strand
GTCAGGAAAAACATTTTGCATCTTTCAGGATGATGAACCAGTGATAACTTTTTAAAAATTTTTTTGTGTTTTCATCAGAAACAAGTTAGAAACACTTGTGTGTATCTTCAGCTTTAAAGCTCATTAAATATTTGCATTTATTTCATATGTTGGTTCGTGTGAAGTCGTGTTTGTTTCACCTAATGAATGTTCTCTGTCTATAAGCTCAGTGTTTGGTCTCCTCATGAGGAAACTTCTGCTCTTCAGCTGCTAAAAGCTCCACACTGACTGAGTCTGTCTGATGTTTGATGCTCAGCAGATCATCTTCAGAAGCTTTAACAAGCTTCTTCTCTGAAAGCTATGAGAGGAAACCAGGAAAGTTGAGTCCAAACAGAGAAACAAACTCACTGTAAAGCTGCATGAAGACCAGAGGAGCTGCAGGCTCAGCTGATGATTCACCATCAGAGGCTCAAACTGTTTTCACTCTCTACACTGTTTTTAATATAAAAAACGTTTATCGGAGATGCTTTAGGTGACGGTGTTTCCTCATTCTGTTCAAACGCAGAATCTGTGCAGCATTTTGTTTCTATCAGATTTGTGTGTGTGTGATTTCAAAAAGACACGGCTGCAGAAGAAGAAGAAGAAGAAGAAGAAAACGTCGAGTGTTTGAAGGAGGAAATGAAGGAAGAGGAGAGACGGATGAAAAAGATGAAGGAGAAATGAGTTGTTAGGATATGAAAGTCTAAGAAAGGAGGAGGTGAAAGTGGTGGAATATGATGTCTGATGACTGAATAAGGAGGAGCAGGAGGACAGTGAGGGAGGTGGAGGAGAAACACCAGAGGAGGAGGAAAGGAGGAAAACAGGGAGAAGAATAAAACTGAGGAGGAGAGAAAGTGCAGAAGGAGCAGATAATAAGGAGGAGAGGAAGAGGAGGAAGAGGAGAAAAAGAGGAGAGTTTATTACAGTGGCTGCAGACCTCCAGCAGGAGGAGGTCAGATGGGGGGGTCAACACTGGAAAAACACGAAAACCTGCAGTTTTAACAAGGCGTGGCCAGTGTGACCTCCACCTCCTCCTCCACCTCCTGCTCCTCTCCAGCCCTGAGGGCTCATGGGAACCAGTACCAGCCAATAAAAACATACTGGGAGGCAAACTGGGAGCCAATGATGAGGCCACAGACCTCCAGCTCTCCCAGCACTCTTCCTCCTCGTGTTCCTCTTCCTCCTCCTCCTCGTCTTCTTCCTCCTCCTCTTCTTCTTCTTCTTCTGTGTATTTTAGCACATTGCGTGACTACTAATCGCCTCGGAGGGCGAAGCGGCTCGAAGCAGCCGGCGGCTGCCGCATCGGCTCTGATCAGCTGATCCGCTCAGCTTGTGGTGTTTTCGGCTGAGAGAACATCCACTGGACCTCTGCAAGGGTCACTGTCCAGAAGGTCAAAGGTCGGCAGCAGAGCCGAAACGTCACAGTAAACAAATCAACTTTTACTGTAAATGTTGGTGCAGCAGCTTCAACATTTGACACGTCAGGACGGTTTTATGTGCAGATGGCGAGCAGAGAGGAAGAAAAGAACGGCCACTTTTACCGTTTTTACTGCCGTTTCTCGGTGAAATCGTGGAAATATATTTATATATCTCATATAAAAACAGACATTATATCATTTATTTGATCCCCTCTGATCTTCCTTTTTCTCAACTTGACACCAACACTTCATCGCTCAACTTTTCAGACCGAGTCAGCTGTTTCTCAAACTTCGGCCTTTTCTATCCTAAATTACTTTGACAGACTTTAAAGTTTGTGTTGAGCTTGTTTTTCTCGATCTGTAGGCTTTTTTCTGTTTATTTAAAATCAGTTCCAGATCTGATGAAAGTAATGTGAACTGTATTCTGTAAGTTAAACTTGTATTTTCATTATTAATAATATTTTTTGTAACTTTGGTACAAATCTATAATAGATTTATTTAAATAAATTATATTTATATTGATTTTTGTAAAGTGACTTAAAGAAAAAGGACATTCTTTCCTTGTTCTTTTAATAAATAGCATTATTATTATTATTTTATTATTATAATTATTAGTATTACTTTTTATTAATATTATTTGTTAAAGTTAAAAAATAAAGTTAAAACAAATAAATATTAGGTAACAAAATAATATTAAAAATAATATATTTTTATTTGATTATTACTGTTTTTTTCCTCTAATGAGTACATGTTTTGTACATTTGATTAATTTAAACATATGACACGTTTTTCTTTTTGCTGTGTAGAATCAGAATCTGTCTTAGCTGTTTTCTTATGCCATTAAATTAAATGCAATTAAACGAGCAGATCTTTAACTTTCTGTTCATTAATCCTCTTAAAAACATCTGAAAGTCGTGTTTTCTTTCTGCACCTTCGTGTTTAATTGTTTCTGGTTCTTGTGATCACTGAGCTGCAGAAAGACGCTCTGATGGTTTTCACTCAGCTCGGCCTGTTGGACTCAAACACGGGACATGTTTTCCGTCTTCCGAGGTCAAAATTAAATGTAAGGTTCCTTATGATAAATTAAAATAAATTTTTATATTTTTTACAAACCAGCCAAGAACCGAAGAGCAGCAGTTTGTTTGTTTCGTTCAGTTTTTTTTCTGTTTGGGATTTTTTTTAAGCGTCAAAACTGAACTTTAAAAAAAAAACTTTTTTTTTAAATTAAAAAAGTAATTAAAATATTTAGAGAAAAGTTTGAAGCACTGAGGAGATTTAAGATTTTTTAATAGTCGGAGGATTTTTCATATAATAAAGGAAAGGATCACATTTTTAAACTTTATAAAGTTCGTTTTAGTTTCGTTTTTTTTTCAGGTCGCGGTCATTCAATCGGTAAATAAATAAATAATGAAATATCAACAAGGTATTTTTGAAGTCCGATAAAAGAGTTAAAATTTTGAAAATATTCTATGAATGAAAAATTAAAACGATCTGAGGGGAAATAAAACTGCAGGAAAGTGATGAATAAATTAATAAGAAATGACTCCGAGCAGCAAACAGAGTCGAAATATAAGTTTTAATGGAATAAAATGTAAAAGACAAGAATAAAGATTAAAATGAAATAATAATCTGACCAACAAATCCGCTTCAGGCCTTTTTTTTTCATCCTGAAGAAGAAGCTGCAGTTTCAGGCTGAATCTCAAATAATCCAAACGTGAAGAAAATCCGGTGATGTGTTTGCATTTGAACGCAGCAGCGCGATGCAGAGCTCGTGGGAATTACTCTGATTACAAATAAATTCAAAGAATAAAAAGCTCAGAGCAGAAAAACAGCAGACTGATGTGACTCTGGAGGCTCAAGCTCATATTTTCAGACTTTAATCACTTTATGTTGTTTTTTTAAATAAAAAATAGTCTCATAGCAGATTTTTTTTCCTACATTTAATATTTCCGGTATTTTCGGTGCTGAGGCACGAGATTAATGATGCTTTGGTTGTTTTTGGTCCTCATGCATTAATAAAGTTATTTAAACTGAAATTCTTCAAAAAAAAAATTACTGGTTTAATTAAAAATCATTTTAATATTTTTTTTGTGAATTAAATCCTTTTCCTATCATGACTTTAGCAGAAAAAAACAACAACTTCGGATTTAACTTCCGGTGACGCTTAAACAGTAAAACTACTGCTGGAAGTTAAATTAAATTTTATGAAATATAATATTTTTTAAAGTGATGCAACTTCAATTAAGTGGCTCTAAGTTAAACTTTTTTTTCAGTAATTTTACTACTTTTATATTTCTACAAAAATAAATTTAGCTGCTAAAGAAATATTCAGATCCATTAACCCACTGCAGTAAATAAAACCTCATGTTTAAATTATTCAAGTAAAAGTCTTTTGTTTGTTTTTTTAACTATTAAATAGCAAAATGTTCCTCATGTAGTAAAAGTAAAGTAATATTCCAATCAGAAAAATGCATGTGTGAGTATTAAAAAGTTACACTTCATCATGTCTTTATGTTCAAGTTGTGTTTTGTCACAGTTTGTTATTATTACTTTTATATTTTATACAGTTTTGAGTAGCTATATCTTTTAAAATGTGTTATAGTTTATGTGTTATGTGTGTCACATGTATTATATATAAAATCTTAACTTGTTAATTTACAGCAAGTGTAAAAAATAATGTAAAAATGTAAATAAGAACAATTTTTCAAGCTTTATTTTAGGTACAAAGTAGCAGTGAAAAGGAAATACTCAAGTAAATGTAGTATGTAATATCTTTGTAGTTGGCTGACATTTGCAAATTATTTTGGTAAAGTTCAATGGAAATCTTGATAACGCTGGTCTCATTTAAACTAGAGCTTTTTTTGTAAAGGATCTTTTAAATAAGTGGCAGAAAACAAGCCTCTTTCTCCTCCGTGTGTTCATGTCTGCTGTTAGATAAACTGATTATTCACGTTAGAAACAAATACTGTCAAAGCATGTTACGTGTTAGGTGTGACTTTTATTTTGTAGGGGTGTGGTGTGGCGGCTGCTAATGTTGCTCATCATGTCACTGAGGCACATTTCAGTGTCACTGTGGATAAAAACAACAGCAGCTACATGCCCAAACTGTGAAATGTTGGTGAAAATGAGAAGATAATTAGGCAGAAAAAGCAGTGACCGGCGGCCGTTAACTCACATCCGATTTCTTCTCGACGGCTCAGTGTAAGCTGAGAAGTCGCCTCGAGCCGCTCTGTACAGTTTGAGACGACACTGAGAGTTTAAAGAGGACGAAACCCAACAAACGGGCCTGTTTTCAGACAGGAAGCACGTTGGCTGCTGGTCTCACAGGCGCTGAAATCAATACGAGCAAACACGAGCCGGTGCTCTGCCCTCGGCCATGACACTAATCTGTGATGTCATCAGCGTGGCATTCACCCCGTCCAATCCCGACGACTGATACAGTAAACATACCATCCATCTTTCCATCCATCCATCCCTCCCTCCCTCGCTGTGTTGTGGCAGTAATCGAGCTCACAGTGAATCAAACTGTGAGATGTTTTCAGGTCATGTCAAACTGTTTTTCTGTCATGTAAATTTACAAACACTCCAAAAGTCTGCAGACGTGCAAACACTCCAGCAGTGACGAGTGTAACTCCACACCTGGTTCATGTTCAGCCTCCTGCTCTCAGGCCTCACAGGTGTTCAACTCGGCTGCAGGATTTTTCTCCCATTTAGCCACAAAAGCATCACAGAGGTTCAGCACTAAGGTTGGCTGAAAACGGCAGGCGTTGCAAAGGTCAGGTGATCGGTCAGTGATGTAATAAAACATGTGCAGCTGGTTATTTGTACTGCTGCTACGTCACATGACATGCTGTGTTTGATATCTGAGAGTGTTTACTGTCCTCAGAATGAGAAAGACTGGTGCATCACCTGAATGCAACGCTTTACCAGGACTTTGGCACTGCAGGTTATGAAAGTCTTGGTGTTTGTGGGCAGAAATAAGAGACTGGACTCAGTTAAAACAGGCGCACTGAAGGGAAATCTTTCGATTGTTTCAGAAAGTTACAGAAAATGTTGACGAGCTCTTTAGTTTGCTCACCGTCAGCGTTCCAGTTCACGTGCCATTTGAAGGTGTTGGATGATGCTTGAAGTCCGTCTCTTTGCAGACAGCCGCGTTTGTTCAACACCAGACTGGAAACTTATCTCTGTCACAATGAGAGAGGAAAGAGACGAACACAAGCTGTTAAAACAAGAAAAACTAAAGGCAAAAGTCTGAATTTGAACAGGTTCAAACCCAAAGATTCCTGCAAAAATTACCTTCAAAATCGAAGAGATTTTAACAATGCTTATGTCTTGAAATATTAATGAATAAACGGGGAAAAAGCACATGTAAACATCTGAAAACAATGTGAGGATGCAAGTAAATCTCTACATGGGTAAACTAATGTTCCACATGTGATCCACAGGAGGAATATTAATAACTTATAACTTTTTATTTTTTGTGTATTTTTAAAAAACGTCCTGTAAAAATCTGGGCCTGCTTCACTTATTATACTAACATTGAACTTTTCAGCTGTTATCTCCCATGTAAAACACTCAGGTGAGGAAGCGAAGGCACATATGAAGCTTTGGGTTTTTTCAGGATGAAACTGCGTCTCCATCCTGAACGTCGGCTGCTTCACCCGCCTCCCGCCTCCCTGCAGCAGCTCTAAATGTTTATATTGGCTGTAAATTGTTTGTTTGTTTACAACGATTTATACCAACTAATCCAATAAAACTGCTGAACTCAGAACCTTTAAACTTCTCCTCCCCGTCATAATTAAACTGATATGACAGGTTAAAAATAAATGAGGGATGAGAGCTTCACCTGGACTCACCTGAGCCTGATACTGTCATGGAAACTGCACATTCATCAGTTTACCATCTTTACTCAGAAAGATTCGCTCATACAGCGAGTATTTGCAAACTGTAAACCTTAACCTCTGCTCGGTGCCAACGAACAGGATTTACGAGTCACTAATGTTAGACACTGCTGAGGGATAAAAGCTCACACTCATGAAAACAACACAAAAGAAAGTCTCTGTGGAGGAAAACCATTTAAAGACGAGTGTTAAAGACAAAAAACAAAACTTCACTGAGGCTTTAGTCCAAAAGAAAAGAATGAGAACAAAAAAAAAGAGACTTGGCATCATGGTTTCAAATAAAGCTTCAAATTTTACCTGAAGGAAAAAGAAAAACTAATAAGTTATCATTTAATATTTGTCAAAACTGTAGAGAAAGCACACAGGTTTTTAAATGATAATAATACATAATGGCTTCATTCCATTTTTGTGTCCTACTATTTTCTGAAATGGTTTATTCGTGTCCATTCAGGACTCCAAGTAACTAATATTTAATATTTTAAAAACCATGAGATTCTGGATTTGCAAAAAGATCTTGTAATTGAGAGACTTTTGTCAAAATAATGAAATGCAGAAATCTTAATTACAGCACAAGAGCTTTAATTTCTGATTCTGTAAAATGCATCCAGATGCAAACTGTGAAAAAGTCTTTTGGTTGGACAAACAGTTTAACTACACTGCAAACACACTTTTAATAAATTACACATAACAGAATGTAATGAAGCAGACTGGTAACTTGATGTTTGGTTGCTGATTTAGAGGAGTTTGAGCAAAAAGTGTCAGTTCAAAGAAAAGACACCAACCGGCCAATCAGAAAGTGTTTTTTGTTGCCATGTTATATAAAATCCTGTTCGGAAACTTCATGGAAACTCAGTGTTGACAGTATTTGTTGGTCAGCATCACGCAGCCCGTCATCAGAACGCTGTGATTCGTTAGCGTAGCGCTGAAGGAACATCTCATGTTGTGTTTGCTGCTCATTAACCTGCAGAGTGGCCGCGTTCCAACATGCAGGCTTACAGGTCACTAATGTTAGGCACTCCTGAGGGATAATGCTGCCTGATAACAGGAGGCTTTGCTGCTCAGCCTAATCCTGTGTACCAACATTAAAAGCTGCATTTGGCCTCAGAGTCCAGGGCTAACAGCTGCGCTAGCACAGCGCGGCTAATGCAGAGCCGCTGAGGAGTCACATTTGTGTCTATCAGGAGACAACAGACATGAATCCACAGTCATTATCATGCGAATGTGCCAGAGAGTCCAGTTTAATCTACACACCAGCAGTGGAGACTGTGGAGCTCTGATACTGAGCTGCAGAGATGCTTCCTGGACCTGATAAAAGCAGGAGTCGAGGTGATCGTACGAGCTGCTGAGCAGTCGCTGAAGCGACTGTGTGAAGCCTCCTGGAGTCTTGTTTGTCACAGTGAGGCTGGTTTGGTGCCAAAAACAGGAACCAAAACCAGATCCTGGTCTGTTCGGTCATATTGTGAGTAACAGACTTGAACTTTGGACGAAGAGAGGCTGCGTCCAGACCAGCAGTCAGCAGTGACACTGAACTACACAAAACAAAATAACATTAAACTGGAAAAATAGAATCAGAAAAGAGATTTTATCCACAGAACGACTGAAACGAGTTGGTGTTCCTCTTAGCAGATTCTGCTCGCAGCACCAGGGTAGTGTTGCTGTTTACACCTCCAACACGGAGCTCAGGACGGCCGGGAGAGGGAGGAGATTTTCAGGCTTGGGGAGGGAGTGCTGGGGGAGGTTTGGGGGTGCTGGTACTACAGTTTACTGTCTGTACTGACAGCACGTAAAGAAACTGAACCAGCATTAAAACTAGCCGACATGTTCCTCATTTGTCATATTTTTTAACAACAAACCATCAGTTGCTGTTTAAACTCTGGAGAATCAAGGAGAAACTGGAGATTAGGATTACACACACACACACACACACACACACACATGCGCACACACACACGCTGCCGGGCTCTCGTATAGTCAACCATACATCTGGCATGAGGGAAAACCCGACTAGCCCAAATCCCTGGCGTGCTTGATGACGTGTGATGTAATCGAGGTAACGACGCGGCGTGGGAAGCAGGAGGAGGAGGACTGGAAGAGAGCGGGAGGAAGCAGCAGGAGAGGAGACTAAGGCGAAGAACAAGTGGAAGAGGGGGAGGAGGGCCGGCCGGCTACCTTGACCTCTCCTCAGGGGTCGGGTGAGGAGGTTAAGCAAACAGGTCGTCGGCTTTGACAATAATCCCGGCTGGTCCGGGGTTCCTCGGCCCCGGGTGTCAGCGTGCAGCCCGGCCGCTATTCAGCAGCTCTCATCAAAGACCACTGTTGTTCTAAGGAAGCTGGGAGGGAGTCCGGACGCCCCTCACCCCCTCCGTCACCCCCTCCATCACGTCAACATTTTCAGCCATATTTGTCAGCCCCTAATGAATGACATTTTCCACAGTAAGTCCTGAGACGACGTCACTGACCAGACCGACTGAAACAACATCAGGTTTATTTCTGTAGTTAAACGTTATGATCGCAGTGGGGCTCATTTTTCTGCAAACATGTCATCTTTTTCCAGCTAGATCTGGTATGAAGTGTTTACTGGCCGGTGTACAGGCGACGTGCTCTGTTAAAGACAACATTTATTTCAGTCAGTCCTGATCTCATGTACAGTAAACTGAATTAGTTTGATTTGATTGTTAATTACAGTCAAAATCAGCTTTATTTGCCAACAGCATGCACACACACATGGATACAGATACAGGCTGTAACACACACACACACACACACACTCACACACATACAGAAAACACTTGTTTGGAGACACATTCACTGCTGGTTTTTGTCGACCTCATGAAAGACAATAATGAAAACACAAACCTGTCACTTTAAAAGCCAATAAGAGATTTTGTGACTAAATAAACAATAAAGAGACACTAAAAGCTTTTGAGTTAAAGGTTCAGGGTGTCAGATTTAGCGACATCTAGGGGCTTGGTTGCAGATTGCCACCAACTGTGTGTCCCTTTGCTTCCATGCATGCAGGTCCACGTTGGAGCCAGAGTTTGGTTTGTCCGCTCTGAGCTCCTGTAGAAACATGGCGGCCTGTTTGAGGGAGCTAAAGGCTCCTTCAAAGCTAACAAAAACAATCATTTTTATGTCCAGGTGACTATACATCAATGAAAACAAACTTAAAAATAGTGTTGTCTATTTTTGCCGACAGATCCCTTTAAATCTCAAACAAACCACCTTTGAAAATGAAGACGATGGTTCGTTTCTGTGTGTTTCAAACAGCCCGTCAGTCACCATCCAGCTCTATAATATAACACTGTATCAGTGAAGTGATGCGTTGGACACTTCAGCCCTTCCTTTCCTCTGCTTCGGTTCATCTTTCGGGTCGTACCCTCATGGATTCTTTCTGCTGACAAAGACGTGAGTCGGTGTGTCGACGCTGCAGCGCCGCAGGTTCAAAGCAGGACTGTAAAACGAGTGAAATGTGAGAGGGAAGGCAGAGTTTTTAAGGCGTATCGTCGTCACGCTACACTGAGCGAGCTAACTTTGCTAATGGTGCGTCTGGCCTCTCGCCAACACTTTCTCTCCGCAGCCGTTTTTCAGTTTTTCTTCATTTCTTTTAGTTTAGTCAGTCTGCGTTACGAGGCGTTAAGCTTGACCTCTGCTGCTTGTTTCTTCACTCCTCTCTTTGTCTCAATTTGACTTTCTCTACGCGCCTTTTTTTGTTTTGTTTCCGAGCATTACATTGCGTTTAGCGTGACCTTTGCCTCCTGCTTTCTCTCCTCCTCTCAGCTTTCTTTCCTTTTCCTTCCTCAGTCCATCTCCCCTTTCCCTTCCTCTGCTTAATTGGTGTCTGTCTGTCCGTCTGCAGCCTGACCAGAGGAGGAGGAGGGTTACTCTTCCTGGATTAGGGACCCCTGTGGTTCACTGAGGACATGAAAGCCTAAAGAGGGGATACAGTGATAGCCAAGAGTCCTGATGTTTGTCCTTTGGCCTTTTAGAGACTCGTTAGGGCTCACAGGTTTATTTCTGGATATTTTTTGGAATGCACATGTAATAAAAAGTCAAGTTTTGAAGAGAAAAGCTGCAGCTTTGAGTCCACATCAAAACTTTATTTACAAAACAGTGAGATTCTACAAACCTGTCCTGCAAACAGACAGAAGGAGATAACATGTGTGTGAACAATGTTTGTGAACTGAAGCAGATCACAGCGTCCAGCTCTTTAAAATACAGTCATTTGCTTTGTTCTTCTCTTTAGTCTGAGTTCAGGTTATTTTGGGAGATAACCTGTTGGTTCAAGGCTTTCACGAGTTAATCTGAGCTGTGAGCTGGAGCCTCCTCTTCCTCGTCCACTGATCATGATCTCTCTGTCGGGGGCTCGCCGTGGGCGGGGCGGCGGTCACGCCTGGGCGAACCTCTATACCGGCCTTCCTCCTGCTCGCTCAATGGAACCACTGAGCCGTTTCTCTGAGACAAGCTGCTGGTTCGACCCTGTTGTTGGCAGAAAATCAACCACATTTTAAGATTCGTACTGAAATGAGACGTCAACTGTGGCAAACGCTCACAGTCAGGAGCTCAAGTTTGAAACTAAATAATGCAAATACCAGAGTTTAAGTTTATGACAGAAGAAAAGTTTTAGCTGAATAAAGATATTTACACTCCAACAGGGACGACTCATGTGAGTGAGCTTTGAAACTTGGGGTACTTTTACTGTAAATTTCTACAATAAAGTCTCTTAAATCTTAAACACTGGACTGAAATCGGTCAGAACTTGGACGTCACACTCAAATATACTATGTTCCAGTAAATCAAGTCAGAAAACCAAGATGGATGACAGAAAACCACCAAAACAAGTTAGTCAAATTTTATGATATCAGCCGTTCATCATCATGTTGTATTTTTGATACAAATATCAAAGTGCACAAATAAAACTTGGACACTTCAGTGCGCAACACTGATTTATAAAGGAGCAAATCAGCCAGAAGTGCCAACTGAAAGTTTTAACTACTGTTAATGTGCATGTCGGGTTTCTTCCGATTTTTAGAAATCTGACTTCAAGGGGATTTTCAAAGTTCTAGATGAAATTTCTGACTGGGAACTTTGAGATTCCAACTTCCCAAACTTCCTGGTTCCACGCATGCAAGCATGCTCACACACACACACACACACACACACACACAAACAGACCACTTTCACTGTGCTGACGCTCATTCACAGACATGTTAGCAGTTAACTGCATGGAACTAAAACAAGTTTGGTTCAGGCCTCTGAAAATGATGAGGGTTATTTACTTTGATACACAATCAACAATAAACTAGAAGCACTCACACACACACACACACACACACTCACCATCTCAGCTGATGTCAGTGGGTCTGCAGGCGGTCTGGCCTCCCTCCTGCTTCCACTCGTCTTCCTCATTTCCATAAAAGTGACTTCACCTCTGGCTGTGTGTTGATGGTCTGTTAAGAAGAGATGAGTTCGTGCCGCGCTGTTTCCAAACGCCGCCGACATGACACACGATGCCTCGCTTCCAGGAAGCAGACGCAGAGAATCAGAGCGAGCGAAGCCTCAAAAGGCCTGACGGGTCGTCCTGATGTGACAGATGTTTTTCTTTTGAAACAACTTTAAGAATCAGACTCTGATGAACCGAAAACTGTCTTTTTTTAAACTGATTACAGTCTGGATAGTTTTGATTTCTATGAAATTGTTTGGCAAATCTTGTGGTCTCATCGAATGACATTTACAGAAAATATAAATGGGGACCTGAAGGGACTGAAACGGGAAATCGTTTTCAGTCATTTGTTATAATGTGCTGCATTTGTGTTCCTGAACTGAACTCACTGACCAATCAGAACCAATGTCTGAAGATCAAAATCAAGAAAAGAGATTTGTTTGCTTATTTAGAAACTGAGGAAAAACTGTAACGTTATATTGCTACAAACACTTTCAGATTATTTGCAGGAAAACAACCTCTACTACTTAACCTCTGTGAATAAAATCTGGACAAAGTTGAGCAAAATTAAATTGTTACTGTGTCAGTTTTTATTTTCCAACCTGCAGATCTTTAACGTTGCAGCAGCTGCAGACAAACTCTGCAGATTTGTTTCGTATATAAGTTTCATTGTTTTAGTTTTCTTTGTCTGCAACGATCTTTCATTTAAAGGGATGAACAGTGATTCTGTCATCGTCATCTCTGCTCTCTGCCTTCTGTTCTTTGCTGCTGTATCGTCCTGGTTTCTCTCAGAGATCCATGAGGTTCATCTCATCGTTCCCCCTCGTCTCTGAAGCAGAGAACATCGTGTCCTTTGCTTGTTCCCGTCTGCTCTCGGTTGCCTCTTTAGTTTCCGTCTGATTGAAAACACATCAGAGCTTTAAGCTGTTAACCCTGTGGACCTACTGTACTGTACGTATGTATGCACGCTGACATACGATCTGTCTCACAACTGCTTCTCTCAGCGATAATCCACACGACAGCCGCGCTCGCCACTCCACCAGCTTATCGCCGCTGTCCAGGGAAACCTCTTAAGTACATCTTTGGGTGACTCTAATGATGGAAATAAAGGATTTAGTTTCCTTTCTGTGTTCAGAAATCTCTGTGAGCACTATTGTCTCAACAAAATCTTTTAAACTTTTCTGGGATTTGGATTGAAGAACACAAAATGTGCACCAGCTGTCACAGCTGAGCAGCTTCCCTTTCATTCCTGGACATGCAGGGTTTCTCCACAGCACCTTGTTCTGGCTCTCGGTGTACGATAACACCTGACCTCCTGGGTGCAAATCCCACAGAGGCACACATCTGGACCACAGGCTGTATATTTCAAAACACCGCACACACAAACAGGCCACACGGTGCATGAGCTGACAGCCCGGCGTGCTTTTTGTTGGTCCGGGATGATTCCCCGAGGATGGCGCCGCCCAGCCGAGGCTCAAATCGCTTCATGTTTCCTGCAGCAGCAGGAGCAGCTCCAAAACCCCGAAACATGAAGTGTGACAATGCAAACATCCGTTAGAGACATCGTTTCTGCAGCGTTCACACAGTTTTTTAAAATACGACAGAGAAGGAAGCTTGACACCTGTTTTATAAACCAGTGAGCTACAGAATGAAAATATGACTGAAAACTGGTGCAGTCGATATTATATTATTATCACATTATATTATAATGTTCCACCGCAGCAAATATTCAAACAGTTGAGGCGTTCAAACAATATTTTTGATGATATGATTCATTTAATTAGACAGACACAGATAAGCTGCAGAACTGGATTAGCCATCTATTCATTATTTATAACAGCTTATCCTTCACAGGGTCGCAGAGGGGCGGAGCTAATCCCTGCTGACAGGCAGGGGCACACCTACACATCACAGGCCAGATTAACCTGTGATAATTTAATAAGTTGTTTACATTCCCTGGATGTCTTTGCTGAATCCGACCCTGCCGGTTTTAATCCAAAGAGCTTCTTGCTGCTGCAGCAGTGATGCTGTTGCTTCTGACCGAAACTCACCTATGATGACCTGAACTGAGGTGGAGAACAGGTGAGGACAGACATCATGTGTCTCTACAGGGTTTCCTGTCTGTCATCATACATGAACAGTCAGAGCGAACACACACACGCTCACTGAGCAGGTCAGGGTCTAATGCCTGGCTCATGGGCACTGCAGCAGGAGGGAACGCAGACGTGAGCTGGACTCTGAACGCACCTCGACATCCTGGCTACTTATGCTTTGGATTCATTACATATTAATGTTGCCAGACCCACACCCCACCAAAAAAGGAATGTATACATTTATTTACTGAGTTTATTGATGGGCGAAACTCAAGTGGCTGTAATAAAATGACGAGAGCAAGCAGACGTTTGGGACGAGTCAAACAAACGCAGGAAAAACTTCACTCATGAAACAAACATAGCTGATGTTCTTATTATAACCTGAATCACATGCCTTTTCCTAAAAACTAACCGCGTAGTTTTCCTTACCAAACTTAATTAAACTGTTTTAGTTTCACACCGTTAACCACGCGTTTGTCACCGATAATCCCAAATGTTGTTTGTTAGAGACGTATATTGTTGTTTAAATAATCAAGCTGTCTAACAGGAAACTTAAAGATGATCAGTTTCAAAATAAACAAAACAGAGAGAAGAAGAAATTTTCAGCATTTTAGCTTAAAAATGACAAAAACAATTAATTTTTGCAACAGTAGCCAACAAATTTTTTAACAATTAACCCACTTATTTTTTTAATCTCAGCAGAAGCCTTGTTGGTGACGAGCTCCAGCTCCATGTGTGTCTCTTCCTGAGCTTTCAATCAAGCTTCAGACTCTTCAGCAGCTTTGTTGTGTCACAGAGGACTTTCAGTCATTACGGTTTGAGGCTGTTTTTAACGACCCTGAACCAAAAGTTCTTCATGATCATAAGAACTAATTAACAGGAGCAATTGTCTCTGTTTGTAAAAAGGCCTTGTAAAGTGTCATTTGTAATGATGCATATTCTTCCTGTGCAGGATGGAGGCTTTATTTCTCCTCCACCAGGCCGAGTACAGTAGAGAGCTTTAATATCACCATCTGTCTGCAGGGATTTGCTGCGGTTTACTGATCAGGATCTGACAAGCTGTTTTCAATAAACAAATTCAAACATTTTCAAACAGCACACCGCGAGCTCTCGCTCCATAACGCATCCTGTGAAATGCAACCTAATGCATCTGCGGCCTGAACCCACCAGCTAATGTCGGCGTGTTTCTGTTTCCAGAATCGTCTCCGGTTTCAAAGTGCTGCAGGAAGCAAAAGCTGCAAATATTCATCTGTCAACCAAGAAAGAGCCGCGCTGCAGATTAAAGGCCGATCGTGATCCATACGGCCAACGTTTATCATGTTTTATGTCATCGCTGTCAAAACTCAGGATCAGGGTTTAGGGCTGGTCTGTCTCTGCGAGGCTTTACGGCTCACAGAAAAATAAAATGATTTAAAAACTCAGCATGTGTCTTAAAGAAAACGAGGAAGCTTACAACAGTTAAAATATTCTTTTGAAGATATAAGAGTTTATTTGATGAAAAACTTGTTCAGTGATTTGCCCAATAAACTCCTAAAACAATTTATTTTGGTTTCATTGAGTTTTCTGTTAATATAAAATAAGATTTTTTGTTGGTTTTCACTTGTTTCTTTAACTATTTAACCCTGTTAGCTACTGACACTGAGAGTAGAGGAGGAAATAAATAAAATCTCTTATACTATTTAAAAGTTTTCCTACAGAAGAAACACATCATTAATCGTCCCTCTTTGCTTCATATTTTTATGCACCAGATTTGCATCAACTGAGGTATATTTTTCACATTTTGTACATGGAAAGCTACAGTGATTGTGTGCTGAGCTGAACGCTGCCAAAACACAGATGAACTACACTCAAAACTGTACCTGAACACACCTGAAGCTACTTATGTTCTGCCTTTGCTGCATGTAGGGACTCTGTAGCTCTGCAGACTCCTACAAAGATTCTGTGTGAGACTGAAAGTCCTGAGGAGTGAAAAAGAGCTGAAGAAAATGTCTTTAACTTTAGACATTTTCACTAAAGCAGCAAAACCAAAAATCTCACAGCCCACCTGCAGGTCATTTTAGCTTTAGTCAATAAGTTCACAGCATCAGAAGCCGGAGGTTTGTGAGATTCACTGCAACTGAACCTTAACAAGAACTTATCTGTCGGTGTCGTATCTGAAAAAACAACTTACGACGTCACTGAAAAAAAGTTTTTCACAAGTTTACCACTGAGGTCTCAACCTGCAGCAAACATCTCTGCTGGGTTTTGTTTCTGTTGGTCTCGAATGAAGATCAAAAACATTTTGTTTAATTGATGAATTCTCTGTTGAACAAATCCAGTATGAAGCAGACAGATGTGTCTATTTATAAAACACAGTCTGCCCGGTAACCGATGAGTCATCAGAGGAAGAGTGAACATTCACTGATAATCAGACATCTGGAAACCATGACAATCAGAGGAGAGGAAGAGCTCAATCAACCACACACACACACACACACACACACACACACACACACACACACTGATGTGTATCATTACTGTACATGTGCACATTGAAAGTTTATTAATGTGCATGAAGCATAAAGTCAGAAAAAGAATAAGAAAATTAGGCTGAAAAATTAAACTGAACACAAACGACACTGTAGATGTTCATGTTCACAGCTGCTCTGTTAATGTTAAAGCACAAACACACAACATGAGGTGACTGCACTCTCACACACACACACAGTATGGAAACAGTGAAGTAATTTCCTGTCTGCCATCCAATCAGAGCTCCTCATACTTTGGTCCTGATGGTTAATAATCGTAACGAGCAGCAGGAGATCAGTTTCACAGGTCACATGATCACCAGCTCAGACGAACCACTTTGACCTCCAGTTACAATAAACACACAGGAAACATGACGGTTAATCATAAATGCAGCAGCTGTCAGAGCGAATCTGAGTCACTTCACTGTCTCTGTGAAAAACTGGAAAACACACGATTCAAGCCTCTGCAGACAAACTGAGAAACCTGCTTCTTTACTTCACATTAAATCTGATATGTAAGATTTGATTTTACACTGATTTCTTCCTCACATGCAGCTTAAATGAATCTTCTGATCAATAATAATATATCATTTTTATTCAGCATCACTTGATTTGTGATGTGTGTGTTCGCTCCGGTTGATGAAAGTGTGTGTGCAGGGACATACGGTATCTTAAAAATTTAAAAAGGTAAAATATCATCAGTAATCATCAGTTCATTATTCTGATGCATCTTCTTCCTCTGAGCCTCCACTGTTACTAAAAACCATCAAAACAAACATGAAACTTACACTGGCTGACTTTCCTTCATTACACTGAACACACACACACTCAGTCCATCAGGCCTAAAGCTGATAGTGCTGCGTTCACTGTCAGAGCAACACGGTGCATTCAGGTTCATTAACAAGTCTGAACAATGAGTTACACTCATCATTAGTACAAACACAAAAAAGCCAAGACAAGAGACAGTCAAGATGGACGTCTGGAAACGAGAGTGTCTGACAGACAGTGACACACACACACTCACACACACACACACACACACACACACACACACACACACACACACACACACTCACATTCTTTACCTCAGCCCTAAGAGAAGGAGACAAACACAAATGCAAACATAAACACACATACGGATGCTGGTTTATGTGCACACTTCTGCACACGCTCACACAAACATAAGCTATCATAAGCAACATATATACGGAAATGTGTGTTTCACTTGCACAGTCACTCAGTTAGTCATACACACTCTCACATACACACACTCTCACACACACACACACAGAAGCAGCGTGATGACACACACCATGTCTTATCAAAACCGAAGAAGAATTGTAGGCCAAGAAATAACAGATGAGACCTCCAGGGCGAAAACAGTCAGACCAGACTGAACAACACTCAGCTAAAAATAACTATGACCATAACTGATAATACTACTGTTACCACCACAAATACTACTGTTACCACTTCAAATACTGCTGTTACCACCACAAATACTACTTTTACCACTTCAAATACTACTGTCACCACTACAAATACTACTGTTACCACTTCAAATACTACTGTTACCACTTCAAATACTACTGTTATCACTTCAAATACTACTGTTACCACAACTGATAATACTACTGTTACCACAACTGATAATACTACTGTTACCACCACAAATACTACTGTTAACACTTAAAATACTACTGTTACCAATTCAAATACTACTGTTAGCAATTCAAATACTACTGTTACCACCACAAATACTACTGTTAACACTTAAAATACCACTGTTACCAATTCAAATACTACTGTTACCACCAAAAATACTACTGTTAACACTTAAAATACTACTGTTACTACTTCAAATACTACTTTACCACCACAAATACTACTGTTACCAC
>JAPZDV010000003.1:24234068-24253912 GCA_029814665.1 Acanthurus lineatus | reverse complement strand
AAACCCACCATGAAGTCATTTTTGGCACCTGCATGCTTTGCCATACAAAGTATATTAAAATCCAGCTATTACAGCGTGCACTGAATGCACAGTAAAGTCTGCTGTTCCTGTGTGTGTGTGTGTGTGTGTGTGTGTGAGTGTGTGTGTGTGTTTGTCAGAAGGAGAGAGGGGAAGAGACAGGTATAAGTGACAAAGAGACAGGATGTCAGTGTGTGTTGGAGTGGGAAAAAAGGAAACAGAAAGAGAGACGGGTGGACACACAGATGCTTAAGCTGCTGCAGTGTGTGTGTGTGTGTGTGTGTGTGTGTGTGTGTGTTTTATGTGTGTGTTTTGTGAGACAAAAAGCTGATGTCTTTATTTTGTAAATGGCTGAAAACTGATCCAGTTGTCCACTGCACAATTTGATATGGGAGGAATAGCCTGACACACACACACACACACACACACACACAGCGTTGCAGTTCTGTAGATTCATCATCAGCTTGTGTTTCAGCAGCGGTGCAACAACGACTCTGCTTAAACAGCACTTACACACACGGACACACAACCCAACCTTTAAGTGCACAAAACACTCAGCAAACACACACACACACACACACACACACACACACTGTGTCCAGTTCAGGCAACAAGAGTAGAGTGAAATTAAGGATAATCCTCAAGAAAAGCAAGATATCATAGATTTTAAAGTAGATCCTCATGTAACTAAAGGATTACTTTACAATCTTTGTTTCCTTGACAGTTTGTCACACGGTGTGTATCCTCGTATCATGCAACCCTGTTAGAGATGAAGACAGCAGAACATCGAGCAGCTAAAGAGTCGGACATTTTTCTCTGGAGTTGGTGGAGACCAAACCAGAGCGAAAAGAAAAACAAATATTAAACATGCAATTCTCAACAGAAGGAAGTGCTGCTCTGTTTCTCTGGATTAATGACAAACTGTTGGCTTCCACAAGCGCCACAACACTTTTATAAAGTGATAAATGCTGCATTTTTAGCACGCTCTGCTGCACCGCAGTAGTTAAAATAAATGATGCAGCTTTAAAGAAATCAGCTTTGCATTAACTGCAGAAGAATTTGGCCTCAACATCTTCAGAAGCAACTTATCAAATGTTCTCATTCTGCTTCCAAAGGTTATTCAGAGCTCATGTGTAAAAAGTGTCTTAATTGGTCAATACATTACCCGCTTTCCAGTCAAAGTAGGACAACACACTCCCGTTCTACTTGTGAGAAACAACACAGCAAGTTTGTGCGCATGAACATCTTCTTTTCACTTCACAAAACTTCAAACACATGTGTGAATCTTTGAAAACACGTGTAAATACTGTCTGCTACATGTTCCCAACACAGTCAGTGGGCTGGAAAGGATAATTTCTGTCCACACACACACACACTAACACACACTAACACACACACACACACTGCAATCTGGTCTGACGTTCTCTAAACCACACACACACACACACACACACACTCGCGCGCGCACACAGGAAATGACACAAGGAGCAGCGGGTCTGGATAAGCTGCAGTCTGATTATCTCTTTGGGCGGCTTCGCAGGTCGACGAAGGGTTAAACGCCTCAGCGCACAAGGAAGGCATGTATGGAGTCCATACCGCTGTGTGTGTGTGGGTGTGTGTGTGGTACAGTGTGTGGACTTACACATCCGTTAAGCCGTTAGTCATGAGCTAATGGGGCCAGAGCAGAGCAGAGCGTGTGTGTGTGTGTGTGTGTGTGTTTCCACGCAAGTGTTCCTAGAGTAGTGCAGCCATGTACAGTATGTACATATGAGGCTTTGTCAGTGTGGCGATTGCTCTAGAACATGGTATTAGACTTACAAAGGGGGGGTCAACGGGTTCGCGTGTGTGTATGTGTGTGTGTGTATATACTTCTTTGTGGTTATGCTTCATTTAAACTGCAGGCTAAATGCACTGGAGGCGTAGGATGTACACATTTTCCACAAACATTTCCAACTGACCGATATGCACTGCAAAACATAACTGCAACGAATATTACAAACGAGGCCAATATTTGGAAACAGAACTGATAATACGGTTATTTTTGGGGGTAAACGAAGTGAAATTCTAATGCAACTCCTGGAAAAAAACAAGCAAATCATTGCTTTAGATGTCACAAAGTTGTACGTTAGTGTATATTAGTGTTACACAGAACGTAAAAACAGGCGAAGGTACAGAAACAGAGACGTGACTCTGCAGCACTGACAGGTTATTAACTCTGCACCTGCAGTTTCAGACTCACTCATGCTCGGACCAATGATCAGAGGTTAAGGATCTGATAAAGGAAAAGTCTTTGACCTTTGACCTCCCTGCTCTTTGTTAGCATCTTGCCTCATCTGAGAGCTGACTGTGACAGAGCAGACAGACATCAACCAAAATAAATGATTCCACCTTAAAAAACAGAGTTAAGTTACAGTCCGCTCTGCTCTGAATGTTATGATTTTCCACAATCATCTTGTGAGTCGAGTCCATGAACTCTTTTAATTTTAACAACGTGAAACAGGAAATCTGCCTGCTGCCTCCCTCTGCTGTGCAGAACAGATGCTGTCAGGTCATCAATCATCCATCACCTCACTGAGCAATGACACAACATGCAAAACCACAGTGGGAAAGTAAAGTAACATGTCTGACAAAGTTTAAACTTGAGCACAGCATCATGCTTGGTCATCTCAGGATCATATAATCTCTAAAAGCAGAAAGTTTCCAAATATAAAAACTCAAATAAAGAAGTGGAAGGACTTTTTAAACGGAGTGTGTGATCGTTGGGTTGGGAGACTTTACACTCGACAAGAAATCTGACTGACAGCGTTGAGGCCGGGCCGCTGTCTGCTGCTGTTGTTCTCATCAGAGCCGAGTATCGACGGCGGTGTTGCCTTCCCCTTTGTTCGATACCTGTCCTCCGCTTCCTGTCTGCACGACACCCGATGCCGCCGCTGCATGCGGGTGTGTGTGTGTGTGTGTGTGTGTGTGTGGCTTATGCTGCAGTATCTGCAGGCAGAGCAGGAGAGCAGGGATAAGGTTGCATGTTGTTCTTTTTGTGGCAGCTTTTTCCTGAGTGATGGGATCCCTGAGAGGATTTTGTGTTGGGGGGTGGGCGGACACGAGTCTCACTGACCATAAACACACCGTGCAGCTTCCTCACTGCACATGTGCATGCAGGACTCACGCAGCTCCGCTCAGGTGAGAAACAGGTGGCACTGAAATCTGTGTGTTTACAGCCTAACTAGTCACTGATACACCCACACATGCTTCACTGACTTCTGTTTAAGGTTTAAGCCTTGAACGAAACACAACCGATAATTTAACCTCTGACACATTACACACCATGCTCTTTTTGAATTTTATTAATCTGCACTATCTTAACAGAGATTATTTCACCTCTATTTTTAAAATCTGCACACTTCCTCCATGGCCTCACACACCTGCAAACACATGCAAGCACTGCTCCCTTTGCTCTACACACACAGTGCACCATATAACACACACTCTTACTGTTAAGACCAACACAGAAATCCATGAAAACTACTCAAAAGCCAGTATTTTACGCACAAATTCAAAATCCAAGGAGCAAAGCAGATTTTTTTTTACACATTATTTAGACAAACCACAAATCTCTTCACTACGAGAAAAGAGCAGCAGACCAGGCATCATCATCACGTATAACCAGAGAACAAAAAAGTTTGGACACTGTAAATCATGAATGTAAACAGGTTGAAACCAGCTGCAAACGAACAGTTTCATGAAGTTTCCTTTATAAAATCACCTGCTCACAAACCTTCAATACTAACTTTTAAATTACTGAAGCTTTAATTATGATTCTGAGCTCACAAATCTCCACCACAAACTTTCTGAGAACGAGAGTGTTATTACTGATAGAAACAATTCAAAAAGAATTTCTTATTAATCAGAAATATTGATTAAACAGCTTCTTTCGAGTGTCATTCTGCTGACAGTGGTCAGTCTGTCGCTCTGCTTTCAGAGAGGAGAAAAAACAAAACGTGCTCGTCGTTTTGACAGATGTGATCTGTGTGTTGTAGAGCCAGAGGGTCAAAACAGACGCTGTGAAGGACTCCGTTTCTTCAACGCGCCCTTTAAAGTGCCATATTTTGACTGAGGTGACCCTGTCAAACACACACACACACACACACACACACACACACCATACAAACATGCACACGTAGTAGCAGGATCAGTCTAAACCCCTCTGGTGATACATCACAGCTAACACACATCCTAAAGACTTCTTCACACTGTGTGCATACAGCTGCAACGCATGCACACACACTCCCACACACACACACACACACACACACACAAACAAGCACACACACATGCACACACACACACAGAAATGGTCAGTGTGCATGTGTTTTAGTGTGTGTGACTGTCAATCTGTGTTTACTGTGTGTAGACAGGTATCTCCACATGTTAATGTCTGTGTGTGAGTCTCAGTGTGTTTCTTTCTGTGAGTTTCTGTCAGTCTTTGTGTGTGTGTGTTTGAGTGTGTGTGTGTGTGTGTGTGTGTACCCATGCTGTTGGTGGAGCTGCACCACATCAGCAGACAGCCGGTACACAGCAGGTTCAGAGCGCCGAACAGCAGGACCCTCCACGACTGAAAACAACAAACAAACAAACAAACAAACAAACAAACAAATGTTAAAGAGCGATAACATGAGGCTCAAACTGTGTGTCATATTTTTAACATAATGTTTTCTTTAAAAATCAAGTCGCACTTCATTCTTCTGGACTTTACAGTCAATACCGTCAATTTTCAGATGATCACAAATGGATCAGTGTTGGTGAAAATAATCAGCCAAAAAATCAAACAGATGTTTGAGATCCTTCACAGACGATGTTGACCATGAACTCATTTGTTCACCAGCAACTAAAACCACAGTGAAGTTTTATTCTTTAAAGGTTGGAGAAATACAAAAGAATTCTTATCAGAAAATCAGTCAGTTGATTAATTTAAAAGACAAAACCAAAAAACAAGAGAACCAATTTCAAGTTAAACCCAAACTTTAAGAATCAACACAAAAGGACAAATAATTCAAGGAAACAGAGTCTGAACACTGAGAGAGAAAAGTCCCGTCACACAGAATGAACCACGATCACTTTACTTCTTTTTTAACATTATAAATTTAGTAATTTTTGACCTCTGTAACCTTTTAAGAACCCACATCAGGTTTGTTTTGAATGTTTGAAAGGTCAGTCCGCTTCCACCGAGTCCAGAAACTCACAAGAGACAGATGAAAAAAAAAAAAAGTGGTCAGAGTCAAAGCAGCAAAGATTTTTAGTCTTCTTCATCTTTGGTAGAGCTGCAACTATTTTAATCATTCTGAAGATATTTTCTTGACTCACAGACATTTTGATTATTTGTTTGTTCATTCAAAATGGTAAATATTATAAAAAATATCTTTAGCAATCAGTTTAGAAAACAATCTGCAAATCAATCAGTGATTAAAATAACTTTCTAACAATAACAGCTGCAGCTTTGATCCTAAATTTGAGTGAACTTTTCATTATGCAGCTCTTAACATCAAACTTCCTGAATTTTTCTGTTAAATTTCTCCACAAGCCTTCGACACTAAACTCCTCTGAATCCAAACAAGATATGAAACAACTGTTTTCACAGGTTAAGACTTTTTCTTCTCAGGTTTTGCTCGACTGTCTGCGTCCTGCAGCTGAACTTCTGTGCTCCAACCTGCTGCTGTTTAATTTACATCCAAACCACCAACTGACTGGGAGCTGCTGGGTTTTGGCTGCTGCACAGTGACTTTCCTGCCCTGCAGTTCATCAGTGTGTCTGGGATTCGGGTGAAATTTAGTGACTGAACGCAGCCCGGCGATGTGGCCAAACATGTTCACTACAGTCTGAATCAGTTCGTCACAGAAACACCAGCTCAGGGGAAGGTCACTGTCAGAGGACACGAGAGCTGAAAACAGCCTCAGTGCTGAGAAAGAGCAGCTCTGCTCGTCAGTAATATAAACGCAGTTTGATGTAAAGTCCAATTATTTATTCGAGAGATCAAATATCATGACAGAATGCAAACAACAGCAGCCTATTGAACCAAAAATTGACTGTTAACAATGTTCACATTCGCTATAAAAACCCCAACAGAATAAATTCATTATGATAAAACACCACAATGCTTCAAATAATATTTTAATTTATTTCAAAACATTATTTAGGACCAAACAAAGAAGAAATGAAATAAATACTTAAGTGTGTAATGTCTAAAAAGGGAAAAAGGAAGAATCTTTTGGTACTGCCATTAATAATTTGTCAGTGACTTCCAAAATGATCCACATGGCTTTTATACAATTTAAAAATAAAAAAAAACCCTACGATTATTCACCTGATGAGCTTGTTAAGTCGAGCGAAGTCGGCATTTCCACACATTTAGATGTGTGCAGGTTTTGGCTAAAAAACTCATTCTGGATAATCTGGCTGTGATTTCTTCAGGCTTTCTGCCGTTCACCGCTGTGACCATTGAGTCACAGTCTACAAGCTCGAATATGCACAGCGTGCAAAACATGTGCAGGTTCTTTAGTGACTGTTGTGTTATTTACTTTGCTGTGTAAGAACAACCAGCATATTTGATTTTACGTATTCATGCATGTTGAACTTGGCACGATGGCCACAGCCTTTTTATCTGTTATCAGTCATTACTGTTTAATTGAGTGAGTTTTGAGTTTTTTTCTGATTAAATCTAATTTTAATCTTGTGGATCTTTAAGTAGTCAGTTGAATCTAATGTACACAATGTGCCCTGAATTTTTTTGGCCGTAATGTTTATGTGACATTGTTCACAGAGTCACAGTTTGATTACACTGAGGCGACTAAAACTGCTTGGTTAAGGCTGGCAGAAGAGTGTGGTTGTTGATTAAATAAACCATCGCTGACGGCTGGTTTGAGACAGGATGTGATGGCAGTCTGTGCTGCTGAGGTCCACCATGAGGTTTTGCAGGAGAGTCACCCAGATCTTTTTTAATACCCTTCTCCTTTTCTATGAGACAGACGTCGTTATCTGCTCAACAACCAGATGTCACCACTGAAGAAAGTGTAAACACAGGCCGGACGAATGACCTGTGTCGATCTTTCAGGTGAGGACAGTCTTTTTCTGCACCTCAGACCATGTCATTTTGATCTATATCACCTGTACGTGAGCTCATTCAACGCTGTTCTTACTCCGACCGCCTCGATGTAAATTCAGCAGAATTCTCAATGAAGAAAAAAATAAAAAAACCTTGAGTCTAAACTCTCCCTCTGAGCAGAAAGAGAGAGAGTGTTTGTGTTTGTCAGAGGGAGGAGAAACAAGAAATGGAACAAGGGAACGAGCATGTGTGTGTGTGCGTGTGTGTGTGTGGTTGTGAGTGTGTGTCCTGGCCTGTCACTTCGTGTTGGAGTCATATGCCGTGGTGGGGAGCGCCGAGTGCTGTGAAATCTACAATTACTGTGGTGTGCTGTGTTATGACAGCACTGGGGCGTCTGGTGACAGCACTAGCCAGCGACAGGCATGGGAGACCCACAGTGTGTGTGTGCATGCATGTGTGTGTTTGTGCATGTGTCTGTGTGTGCAAACAGAGAGACAGCACTTGGTCCAAAACATTCCCAACCCCTCCCCCTTCACGTACACATACACTCAGCGCCCGGAGGAGAGTGCACGCTTGTTAAATCCTGACGCTCTGCTGCCCTCGTCTGTCCGTCAGCGGCGTCGCCTGGCCGTCTGCCAGCATGACGACATGCCAACATATTAAGGTTACATGTGACATTGGAGTGACAGGGCTGCAGCGCCCATACAGCAGCTCAGTCACCAGGTACTGTATTAAATAAGGGGCCTATGCTGACGCCAGGCCTGATTACATCACTGCTGAGCGCCGCGCCGTGCAGCTGCATCATAGAGCAGCGCCGAGCAAATGTGTGTCATCATGTTGAACAGCGGCGTGACTCATATTAACCTCTCAAGACAGAAGAAAGAGCAGGAAGGAGAAGTCAGTTTCCTGATTTCAGCACAGCAGTGTGCAAGAGGGGATTTGTGGGATTTTTTTGACAAACTGAAACCTGCAGCACGCCGCCGTCACAACATGCCAGGACTCACAGCGGCAATGAAAACAAAGGATAGAAACGTCCTCTCGTAGTCTCTGAGCCGTCAGGGCTCTGTGTCTCCAGGGTGGCTGTGTTCTCCTCTCAAAATAAACCTACTTACATAATGAATCGGCGGCGGCGGTAGTGGCAGACTGTTTACATGGACGGAGGAGTTTCTGACTCAGTTGGAACAGCAAAACGAGATAACGCCTGGTCCTCTCGCTCTGCTGTCCTCCAGTCATGTCTATCCTCTGCTCATAGCCTGATGTTCCTGTTTTACAGTTTTATCAGGACATTTTGTCACGTACTTTGTTATTAATACTAATAGTTTAAATGTCGCCTCAGGTAAAAACACTGTAATATTTCTAATATTTCTTGCTCTAGTTTTAAACAGATTTCAGCACAAAATATCAGCAACTCTGCTGTAAAACTATCGGCCCGTAAAAACTCCTGTATCAGTCAAAGTGAACCTGAAATCAGATGTTGACAAGACTTCTTAATTTCACCACACAAAAGGTAACAGGAGACACGAGATGAGGGCGATAAGGCGCTGAGGAGGCACATCTTAAATTTCGCCAGTCTGAACTATGTTTGGCCTCTCAGCCATGAACGACACCATGTAATCCAATCCGAGGCTCTATGAGGAACCAAGACCCCCCGCCAGTGTGTGGTCAAAGTGGATTACAGTACAATAACACTGACACACACACACAAAACAATCATGTCTGAGGTCATTTCACATTCATTATCGTGTCTCCAGTGTGTTCTCTGTAATTTTAACATCCCAGTGTTGTTTGGAAGCATTTCTAGCTTAGTCTCTACATCTGTCCATGTTTTGATGTGACACACGAGTGTGTGTGCACCAGTACTTTTTTTTCATGTACTCCAATTCCAAGCATTTGAACTAAACATGTTTCCAAGAGAAAAATTAGGACAAGCTCAGTTGTTCCCTTTTTCATTACGGATAGTTCAGAGTCTTCACTGAGGAGGAATATTTAATTGATGTTTGTCAGAGAAATCGCAGCCTGCAGTAACAGAGCAGAGGTTTCTTTACTGGTGTTAAAAACATCATAAAGTTCTGCTGGACAAGTGTGTCAGAGACTGACTAATCAAAAAAAGGAGTCAAAAATAAAGCAGCATTGAGGGCATGATGTGTAACACAAGAGCCTCTGTGTCTGATGAAACTTATAACATACACATCAGGCAGTGCCCTCAAAACAATAACTATGCTGTAACTTGACAATAAACTCATTGACCTTCTCTGTTTTTCTCCGTAAATCTCATCCTCCGCTCAGAGGATAAGAAGTCTTAGGACATTGTGTCTCCCCCCACTAGTCATTTCAGGCTGCACTTTCTTTTCTTTTGCTTAGTTGCTAAATACGGCTATTTTTATTTAATCTCCAGCAGGTGGATCACACAGTCATAAAAACAGTTGTAAAAGGTATAAAAATAAAAAATGTACAGATACAGATACAGAGAGCACAGGTGGAAGCTGTCAATGATGATGGATCAACCTGTCAATCAAAACGGACCAGCATTCAGCTTTTGGCTGATGGTATTTTACTGTGAGAGCTTCATCCCTGCTGCTTTCACAGGAACATGGTGACCTGCTCTGAAAACAGGATTACTGGAGGTGTTTGGGTTTGACTCTGTATGAGACACAGAATCTAACCAGCTTACAGCAGAACGGGATTATATAGTGAGGATTCACCAGACACTGACTACTGAGTGAAAACAAAATCGAGGTTTGGGTGATGAGAACCAGGCGGATTTAGTTGGCTGATGTCAAAAACATGAAGCCAAAAAGTAACAAAGCTGACACAAATAACACAGTGACTTTTAAGAAAAAAACAGTGTGAAATCTATTTTTTTTGTATAAATTTCATCACACACTAACACACACAAACACACACTTACCCGTCTATCTGAGGAAACCAGTCTGAACTCTTGCGAAAGCTTTCCAAAGATGGATCTGTGTGTCTTCCTGAATGGATGAATGGTGCCCTGCAAATGAAAACATGTAAATAAAACTTATAAAAACAAGATAAATAATTAAAAAAGAATAAATAATTACACTTTTTTTAAGAAGACAATGAGCAGTAAAACAAAAATCAAGCTAAAATAATTCCGAATAGTTGTCAGGGATGATTATTTAAATACAGTCAGGCTCAAGAAGCATCTGATAATGAAGCAAAGTATGAAGCAAAATGTAACCTACACTGCCACCAAGTGGTGTATTAGTATATAACACTGATTTCAGCCAAATGGGATCCTGCAGAACCAACTCTGACTGAAAGGACGATGACAGAGTGAAAAGTAAACACCATCTAACTTGTGCAGGTACAAAAACCACATAGTCTCTCCTAATAAAACAATTTCTAAAGCTGTACCAGACTCTAATAAAGCAACTATAGGACTAGAGGAGTGTGGAAATAAAAGATAAAAGACAGTCATTAAGTCTTTGACACTGATTAAGCCACTGTAAAAAGCCACAAAGACACTCACCAACACATACGTGTCATGCTCGTGCTTCTTCCTGTGCAGGTGAACATCTGTAGAGGAAAGCAGATACCACCATCAACATGGAATATCAACAAAAAGCTCAACAGAGAAAATACAATACCGACATCTACTCTAAAAGCTATTTCTAATGTACCTTAGGCTATAAATGCTAAGGCTTTTAGTAAAAATTTGAAATAATTTCTACAGAAATTAACATATATTAATTAATATCATATCAGGCTTCACAATCTTCATTTAAAACGAGAAGAAGTGCAAAATCACGCTGAAAATGAAAGCTGAAGAATAATATAATAGTTTAAATTGTCGTCTCCTTTCTAAATACATAATGACAACAGATGCGTCATGATTTCCTCAGCAGTTTTCATCTCCGCAAGTGAGGATAGCTTGTTCGCAAAAATATGACATTTTTATATAATTTGGTTTTAGATCCAGAAAAATCAGTCTGATTTTTTCAGTCATATGTTATTTTTCTATCAATTTTCCAGAAAAGTTAATATATACACAATGTATGTCAATATCGTAACCTGAAATGACAAGTTCAACATAAAGCATTTGTCCAATGTTGCAAATTAATTCACTAACTATGTAACTAAGTGATATGATTTATTATTATTATCATTATTATTATTATTATTATCTGCCGTTCAAGCACTGTTGTGGTTAAGACCTTAAACTGCCTGAACCGGCTGTCAGTTCAGTGCTAACGTTATTAGCTAAAAGTTGACAGAAACGTTAAAGTCAACAATTAATACACGTCAGCTCGAACGGAAATATGTAGCATTTAGCTAATTTAAACTGAAAACAACATCCATGTCTGTCGTTACAGTCAGTTAACAGGAGAATTGAATAAAAATACTTGCCGGTAAAACTCAAAAAGAGCTGCTAGCTAAGTTAGCAGAGCAGCCTGTCTGTCTACGTGTTAGTGTCCGTTAGCCTGTTAGCATAACAAACCTGAATCACTGATGTTGAGGACATCCACCGACACCATGTCCGGTTTGTCCAGAGGCCCCACTTTCCTCTCGGTCACCCCGGACGGCACCACGTCCGGCTTCGGACCGAACTTTCTGGGGTAAAAGTCCCCGACATTGTGGTAAGACAGACCCGAAGACGTGGACATCATCCCGTCCATCGCCATTTTGGACTTCCTGTACCCATAAGCCTGTTCGATCCGGGCTGTTCGGCGCATGCGCAGTCCTCGGAATTCCGATGCGTTTCCTACTCATTCACAACCTCAGTCCGGTCAATGGAAGAAAGTTTCTGCAAGAAAAAGGAAAAAGGAAAAGGTAAGGAAAAAACTACCACCAAAAACATGACAGCCAAAATGCAATGTGTTACTAAAATAAAAAAAATATAAATGGATAAATTGAAAGAAAGAAAATAAAATAAAACCCATGTTTTAACACAATTAATTAATTTAACATAATTAGTTTAACATAATTAATTTAACATTATTTTATTTTATTTTTTCTACAATCATTTAGTCAACCAAAAGAGAACAACATTTTAATTTCATTACACAACCTGTTGTATAATTACCAATAAACTTCCTTGTATCCTTGTTAAGTTATGTTAAGTTATGTTCTATTTTGTACATTTATGCACAAGTCCATTTGAGTGTGAAATAGTAAAGGTTTGACATTTGAAACACTTTTAAAAATTAGCTTTTGTGACATCATGCAGACATAGCAGAGCATTGTTCAGGAAGTTTTCAGCTCTGAGCACCTGTTTGACCTGTTTCTCAGGTACAGTCAAGTCCAGCACAGCCACCATTTTGTTTTTTTTGTTTAAAAAAAAAAATCTCAACCTGCCTCTAAAACAAGTCCATGTGCTGATAAGATCAAGATCTTTATGACAGGAGGTGATGAGGAGGTGATGATGTTTGTAATGCTTTTGTCCAGAGGGGGCGCCAGAATCCATGGAAAAATCAAGGTCCCCATAGTTGCTTTAAAAATGTCAATACTTTCAAACATTTTAGTGACAGCTGAAATAACAGGTAAAATAATTAAAGGGCCTAGTGGACAGAAAATGAATCAGCAGTAAATTTTCTAACTGATAATAATTTTTATTTGTTGTAATGTTGTTTGTTGTCAAATGTTGTTTGTCCTTTGTAAATTAAATCATATTAAAAAACACGTGATCAGATTTTTGCATTTATTGCCAAGTAAAATGTCACACTCATGGAATGTGCCAAAGCATTTGGTACATTTTAGAAAATAAGCATTTATAAAAGTAATAAAATTCCTCATAAGCTCTTAAAGAGCAAGTTAAAGATGTTTTACTGCTTAAACATATTAACTTTTTCCTTGTAGCAAGCACAAGACTTCTTACTCTCAAACAACAAGAATACAGCCTGAAGAAACTGAAACTGAGTTTTGTTTACATTCCTTGTTGAATTACACTTCATGCCCTCTGAAAAATGATCTCTCTCCTGGTTTCTCTTCTTCTCTCTGATAGGAGAGTTTTAGTACACTAACCTGAGATCATCGCATTTCATATGTGTTGTATTTCGTATTATATAATCATTGCATATCCTCGTACAGATGTATTATATGTTTTATGGAGGCCTCAAGGATGAATCAGTTTCATATGTGTGAACAGTGAGCTACAAGAACCCAACATCTGTTAGCATTTAGATTTGAGTTTCCTAATGCAGCCAACAAAATGAGTTTGGGGGGGCAGCAGCTGTCAGCGACTCTGAGACTGTGGAACACTTTGCCCAAAAATATCACGAGTTTTATTTGTCTGTTGTTTTTCTAATCAGATCTTTTATTTCATTTTTATGAGTTTATCTCTTAATTTCTGTCCCACTGTTTTATCAGCGTCATACTTCAAAGCTATAAAAAAGCTTTATAGAAATTTTAAAAAATATGCTTAGAAATGTTTTTAAAAAATCAATTTTTCTTTTTTTTTTGAGGGGGGTGGATGTTCTTTAATTTCCAACAGATGTGGGTGCTGCATGTTAACCTCTGCAGCTGTAAATGCCCATAAAGCCAAAATGAGACACATTGAGCTCAACATAGAAACTAAACTTACAGAACAGGAAAGCGAAAAAACATGATGATTATATGTTGTTTTGCAGCTAAGTCAGACTGAATAGTCCAGCTCTATGTGTTCATGTTTGTGTGAGTGAATTACTCGTGTTGTAAAAGCTTCCATAGTACAAAGAGGGGACGAGACTTCCTTTAGGAAACCAAATGCAACTTCCTGAATGATTAAATCTAAAGATAAGGACATTGGTTGAAGGATAACATGAGGCAGCTGCTGAGTGTGGAGGGGCAGGTATGCAGGAAATGAATGTAGGTCAATACAACATTCCCTAAAGACATGGAATGTGTGTGTATACATATGTGTAAGTCTGTGTTTATATATATGTGTGTGTGTGTGTGTGTGTGTGTGTGTGTGAGGGAGAAAGTGGTGGTCTGCAGTGAGTCTGTCAGCATGAACTTCCCATCTGGTGAACACTCTGCAGGCTTCTCCCATCAGTAACACCGCCTTTGTGTGTGTGTCCTTGTGTGGGTGTGTGTGTGTGTGTGTGTAGTGTGTAGTGCAGTAATAGGAGGGAGACACATTAGGCACCTCCTCCTCTTACTACTACTTAACTCGGACATTCTCCGTCTCTCTCTCCTTCTCTTTCTCACAGTCTCTTGCAGGTCAGCAGTGGATCAACACTCAGCTGCATTAACACCAGTTTCTCTTGTCTTTTTATGTCAAACATTCTGTTTGCTCCTTAAATTGACTCTGTTGTCTTTGCTTTTCTTTTCCCAGAGAGAAAACAGAGTCTTTGGTTTCTGCAGCTACACTCACTGATCCAGAATGGGCGACAGTTCTGTGCAGTCCAAGTTGGCGATGTCGAAGGACGTCAAGGATGAGGATAAGATGTACACATACAAGGGCGTGTTGTACCCCATCATCATGTGCCCGGAGAGTCATTTAAAGGCTCTGGAGACCTTCAAGGCCAGAGAGGACGACATCGTGCTCGTGGCTTATCCAAAGTGTGGTGAGTAAACATTATTCATTAATGAAAATGTGATAATAATCATGAGCTCTTGAGTCAGAGATGAACGCTGGTTAAAAGAGAAGCATGTTTTATCACTACAGACTTCACAAAATATAGATATAAAATGTTGTAAAGAAGCAGCAAAAATACTTAATCAGCTGTAAATTACCAATCAATTAAAGAATAAATGTGTCTGATAATATGTTTTAGCTGATAACAGCATTAGAAATTGTGATATTTATTTATTCATTATTAAATTCTTTAATTCTGTGCACATGTGCCTGGTTTAAGAATGAAACTAATGATTAAAAAAGATATTCTCTTTCATATTTTTTTCTTCAGCCAGTGTTAAGCTGCTCAGATACTTCAAACAGCAACATGTAACTATGCAAAAAGTCTGTTTCTGGCAAAAGAAATATTTAACTGAAGTCACTGTTAAATCTTTACATGTTTAACCCAAAACCAGGACAGGATGTTGATGTAAAGAGCAACAGCAGAGTTTCTCCTTTTCTAATTTAACAAGAGAATGTGTGAGGAATTCAGCGAGATGCTCGGATGGATTTCAGTTTCATGTCTGGACGCGAAAAAAAGAACTGGAGGCAGAAGGAAACAGCCTGACTGTGTTTGTATTAACACCTTTGAAGCTCACTGACATGTTGAATTCTTACATTCAATCTACAGACAATCAGAGATGTTGGGAGTTGATTGATAGAAACATTTCTTGTTAAACACCTGAACATCTCACTCTCAGGATTCAAGAAAGATGAAGAAAATGTCCACAGAGCCTCATCTGCTTTCACAAATGTTTGGTCTTGATTTCCATCAGCACAATCATAAACATCTGGACCAGAAAGCAGGAAACAAGAAAGAGGAAAAATAGAGAAAAAGCAAGAAAAAAGGCAACTTTAGTGCCCTGCAAGTTGTTTGAAACCACAGATTTTACTCTATATACTTATTTTGTGTGAGCAGGTATCATCCTGAAAAATGCTCCTTGATGATGTGTTCAAGGACACACAGACGTCTAAGTTTGAGGTCAAGCAGCTGTAAAATATCATATTCGCACAGTTTTACAGCATATTTTAATCACATTATAAAATTCTAAGTAAAAATGTAAAAGGCAAAAATGAGTTTTAAGCTCCTGCAGTTTGAACTTTTAAAATTAAATGTTGCTGCTGGATGATGCCGATATCTCCCAGCATCCCGCAGTAATGAACAGTTTTTTTTTAAATTAAGATTAAAATACAAAACTACGTCCTGAACAGCCATGTGAGCCCTTTACTGACATCACTTTGCAGGAATTCAGAGCTTTGCAGGGCGTAAATCCGCACTAATACCTGATGACTGAAAGCTCAATAGACCGCTTACTGTAAAAACAGCTGCATAAAAAAGCTCCAGCTGCTCACAGGAAGAAAAACTTGAAATTTCTGCTGCTGTCATGGTGCGTTCAACAGAGTGTTTTCTTTGTGGTGTTTTTTTTTTTTCAGAGGAGGGTTTTTGAGACGTGAAGACAGATGAGTTAATCAGCTTGTGTGAATGTGCGGTATCACCCATCTCACGTCTCCATGCATAGGGGTCCGTTTGAATGGAGGCCCTCATGGAAATGACAGAAGCAGCTCGTGTTTACCTGTGGAGGTGTGGCTTACACACCCTCCATCAGTTCAATAGGTTCAGTGCCATACTTTAACAGCTGAATGTGCAGTCAGTGAACTCAGTGCGTGACAGACGGCTGCAGATAATAGCTGGGCTCCTTTGTGATATATGGAGGTGATAGAGGAGGATTAGCCCGACCTTTCACCCCAAACTCTCATACCACCAGTTGCATCTATTTATTGGCCTGTTATATTTTCTGCTGTCACTCCCAAATCTGTTCTTTCACCCCATGGCTTGAAAACTGGTTCTCATTTTAATTTACGTCTCCAAAAGTCATTTCAGGTAACCAGGAAGTAGTCAGGTGTCATTTTCAAGAAAGCTTCATTTACACGGGAATCATGTGGCTTTTTTAAACCTCTTTTTTATAGTTTATATATATTTTATCCACCAAAAAAAAGAATAAAACTCAGTTTTAAGTGTCATTTATAAACTCTTTACACAAAACAAACACAATTCAATTAATCTGCACTTTAAAAGGAAAAAAACAGTTTTTATAAACCATATTTTGCATTAAACAGGCTGAGAAGTTTGATTTCCCACTTGATTTTAGATGAAAACCTTTTTATTGGCCTTTTATCTTCTTTGCGCGTGAAATTGTAATGTTTGATAAGGTGGCAATTAAAGGAAGTTTATAAAAACAACCTGAATTAAACAGATAAAAAGGGAATAACATTTGTTTTATTTTAAAAAAGTTATTGCTTATGGAGGGAGTTCCTTTAAGGGAACGCTCACAAAGCTCAGTCTTATGAAGTAAAATTAGTTTCTAACTTTGTGTATCACTGTTTGAATCACAATGAATCACATTTGTTCTGCAAATGTGGTTTCAGATCAAATTCCTGGATCAGAGGTGTGATGACCTCAAATGGCTGAAGTTTGTTTAATTCAGTATCCCTGTTTTTTGTTCAGTATTAATTCTTTTGCTCCAGTGCCTGAAAATTGTCTGTATGTTGCATGTTTGAAACATATTTTGTGTGTGTGTGTGTGTGTGTGTGTGTGTGTGTGTGTGTGTGTGTGTGTGCGTGCAGGGTTTAACTGGATGGTGGCCGTAGTGAGGAAGATCATAGAAAAGGCCACAGGAAAGGATGGCCAGTCCGAGGGACCTCCTCTGGTCGAGTTTTATGGACCTGAAGGCATAAAGGTAACGTGTGTGTGTGTCTGTGTGTGTGTGTGTGTGTCTGTGTTCATATTTGTTCTGCACATGTGTGGGTTTAATGATCTAATCTTTTGTTTTGGATTAAAATTTCTCCTCCGTCCTCTTCAGCCTGTGGAGGACATCAAACAGACCAAACCTCATTCAGTAAACTGATGTTTTTGTGGAGATTCAGTGATGCTGAAAGTCTAACAAAGCTCAGTATTGTTGTGGTTCGTTGCTGGAGATTCAGATAATGAACCTCTGAGTCTCTGCAGGAGTTTCAGCCTTAAAGACGGAATGAATGCATTAATCACAGATTCAGTCAGAAAACACACACTCCCTCATAGAAGAGTTATTAACCTCAGACTTCCTGCATAAATGCATGTGAGATTTGAACTTCAGGCGCGTGTGAAGAGAGCTGTACAACTTATCTCCTTCTGCCTTAGGCCACAAACTTATCAACAACCCTGCATATATCTCCTGACTTAAGTCCACAGATAAATTAAAATGTAAAAATAACATGCAGTGGTTTTATGGGGGGGTTATGCATCCGTTTATGTCCTCATTGGGTGCAGTCAGCAGGAACAAACAGTCCTTCACCCATCTCACCTCCCCCTCTCCCCCTCAGAGGATTGATGAAGCTCCCTCTCCGAGGTTTTTGGGGACTCACATGCATCCAGACAACATCCCCCCCTCCTTCTACGCAAAGAAAACTAAGGTAAGTTTCAAAACAAAACGTTCAGCTCTTCATATGTGACCGAGACGCAGTGAAGAAGGTCAAAAGGTCACAGTGTTCTGTCACCTTTCCTCTTCATTGGTTCAAATAGAAATGAAAGCCAGTTTGAGTTTGAGTGCAGATAGAAGAGATAAAAACCGGAGAGACACAGAGGTGATATGGACATGTTGAGAGATACAGTTTGTCATATCTGGATTTTAAAGCTTATAAGTATTACTGATTTATTTCTGTGCGATAAATGAAAAAACATTAATTGCTTTCTTTCTCTCTCTGCATTTCATGTATTGTTTTGTTATTCTCCCTCATTTTCTGTTTCTCATCACAAACCATTTGTCTCAGTTCATCGGCTTCACCGTTTTTTGATTTACTGTGGTGTGTTGCTCAGATGCTTGTGGTCTTCAGGAACCCTAAAGACACTCTGGTCTCCTACTATCATTTCTACAACAACAACCCCATCCTGCCGACCGCAAAGTCCTGGGATTCCTTCTTCTCCGACTTCATGAGTGGAAACGGTGAGTGAAAGACGTCCACAGCTGCATTTAACAGAAACTCAGTTACTTTGTTTGCTTCATGAACTGGACCAGACGTGTGTCTGTGCTGTTTGTTTGATGATATTTAAAGACTTTCAGTAAGTTTTGATGCAGTGTAGAGCCTGATGGCCTGAAGAACAAATGCATCTTTTATGTTCAAAATCATGGTGGATGATTTGTGAGAAACTGAAGTGAAGTTTACTGGTTTCAGTTGGAGCAGCTCCAGAGTTCTCAGGGTGCAGAACGCTGTGTGTTCTGGAATAACCAGCAGAAATATCACCTTTTATTGTGCACAAACAATCACAGTTTGACTTCTTGTTCCTGAACTCTGCTTGTGTTTATGTGCTAGTAAACGGATGACTCAGCACAATCACTGAAAGTGTTGCACTTAATGTCATCATGCAACACATTGCACAGCGTTTGGATGTAAATCTATGTGTAGGCAGCAGCAAAGGGGTTGTATAAGAACCTGTGAATAGAAATGGATTAGACATAGAGAGCAGTATAAACAGAGATGCTAAAGTAACTTGTGGCTAAAGCTGTCTTTATTGTAACTGCTGTAAATCCCCAACGCCCAGAGATTACAGGGCTGTATAGAGGTGAACCTCACAGCTTCTCAGCTGGCGTCTCACGCACAACAATGTGCTCGTAAAGCTGTAAACTTTCACTCACAACAACTGTCACACTGTTATTCAACAGATGCTTCTCACTTTGGTTTCTTTGTTTTACAGCTCTGTGCTGACTTTGCTCTTATTTCACAGATTTACTGCCATTTCCTGTCCCCTTTCACCACATACCCCCCCGCCCCCAGTACACACAGAATACTACAGCTACCTCCATTCACTTTCAATATCTCCTGTGTTCTCAGTTCCTTTCCTCCACTTAAAATCACATTCACACACCATGTTGAGGGTGTTTGTTGACACAAAAGTCAAATGTCTTTTAAATGCTGTAACAACACAGAGATTTAGAGAAGTTTTACAATAGGTTGGTCTAAAACCTTTCATTTATTTTTATGCTTACTGGCTGCTCTGTTTGTTCTTGATGTTGTTGGTTTGTGTGTGTGTGTGTGTGTGTGTGTGTGCACAGTTTCCTATGGGTCATACTTTGATTATATCTTGACCTGGGAGAAGAGGTTTGATGACCCCAACATCTTGTTTGTCACCTTTGAAGA
>JAPZDV010000003.1:24213421-24233966 GCA_029814665.1 Acanthurus lineatus | reverse complement strand
TTGGAGCAGCTCCAGAGTTCTCAGGGTGCAGAACGCTGTGTGTTCTGGAATAACCAGCAGAAATATCACCTTTTATTTTGTACAAACAATTACAGTTTGACTTCTTGTTCCTGAACTCTGCTTGTGTTTATGTGCTAATAAACAGATGACTCAGCACGATCACTGAAACTGCTGTGAATCACCTCTGCCCAGAGATTACAGGGCTGTACAGAGGTGAACATCACAGCTTCTCAGCTGGCATCTCGAGCACGTCCATGTGCTCGTTAAACTGGAAACTTTCACCTGCACCCACACATGTGATGGGACAATTAATATAGATACAAATGTATATGCTGGATCAGACGGTTACATTAAATAGTGGTTGCTGTGATTGTTTATTACATTGAAATGTGCCTGACACTCTGGAAACCTGTCTGTGAGGTTTTGGTGAGGTGTGCGCACTGCGCGCCTGTCAGCCAAATTACCACTTACCGGGCGCGCTTCACTTGCGCCGAGAATAGACCAGGTTGGAGCTGGCGAGCTTTCAGCGCACCTTCCGCACAGTGTTGTGTCATGAAATTGTCACTGCGCCAAGCTGAATCTGTGGACACCTCCCCCTGGTGCACCACCACGCACGGTGGTGCGCCGGACGAAATTACCACTGCACGGGGTGCGCCATGCTCCGCCACACTGCGCTGTGCCATGAAATTAGAGCCCATTATGTCACATTCTGTCTGTCTTCTTCCTGCTTACAATAGACACAAAAGGAAGAAGTTTTTAATCGTGTGTGAGTTACATTTCACTCTTATTTCGACATTACTCAGGAACAACGTTACAGTGACTGCCATTTAAATGCTGCTGATATAATATGTAGATTTAGAGAAGTTGTGAGTTTGATTGAAAATCTTTTATTTATTTATATGCTTAGTTGTGTGTGTGTGTGTGTGTGTGTGTGCGTGTGTGTGTGTGTGTGTGTATGTAGTTTGCTGGGGGTCATACTTTGATTATATCTTGACCTGGGAGAAGAGGTTTGATGACCCCAACATCTTGTTTGTCACCTTTGAAGAACTAAAGCAGGTGAATCACAGTGACTGGTTAGTTATGTTTCACAGAAAGTTTAATGACATTAACATTTTTATTTTTATTCATGTAAAATGTTCTTCAATCACTTAATTTTGCATGTAGTCTTAAAAAAATGTAGAAACTTGCAGCAGAAACAGTTGGCCTTTATACAAAGAGCATGATGTAAGTCTTTTATGTTTTAAAGTGTAATAAAAAAATGAATGTAGCCAATGCATCAATATTTAACTTATTAAACATGAAAAATTCATATGACTCCTCTTTTTTATTAACTTATTGCAAAAATATTTCAGTCTGTTGGCCTGTCTGTTGGTCTTTTTGTCTGTCTGTCTGTAACAGCTTTGCTTTTGTTCCCTGTCTTGCAGGACCTGAGTAATGGCATTCGCCGGATCAGCACCTTCTTTGGTTTCAACCTGACGGAGGCTCAGGTCGAGCAGATCAAAGAGGAGAGCACCTTCAAGGCCTTGAAGCAGACCTCCGGTAATGCCCACGCTCTGTCAGGAACCATCTACAGAAAAGGTGCCTTGGAGATTTAAGATAATTTTCTTCTTTTACATTTTATTAATTAAAAAAAGACATTGTTTTCAAACTACTCTGCTTAATGCATACTTATTGCACATGGTACATGCATGTACTATGCTACCTGCTCACATCCAAAGTTCAACAAATAATCCACATCATGTGGATTATTTGTACATTTCTCTGTCTAATTTAACATGCACATGATTTTGGTGTTTCAAGAAACTGAGCTTGGCTTTCTTTATGTATTTTATCAGCTGGAGAAGTTATAGCTCAGCAACAAAGTTTCAGTCTTTCAAAGGGAGAAAATTTCACTGCTGCATGTTCAACTAACTCATAATTACACAAACTTGTCATGGAAAATTCCATAATGTTGATATTTTTGTTCGAATCTCACCAGGTATTCTCTGATATCTAATGTAGCACAAATGAGTGATTAAATGAAACGCCGTTAATGCTCTTGCTTTGTGGTTGGAGCATCCACCACATATCATTAAGTAGGGCCCACAAACCGAAAGCGGAGGGATTTTTAGCCAGCATTTCTATTGAACCAGGCAATACCCATAAAACTCAACAATTCACGTGTTGTATCATATTTGTTTAATCTGTACACAAGCAGAAATGTAAAGACTGGGCCACCAGGCGGCGGTTTATGTGGGATTTATATATCAAAACTCTGCTTTAAAACAAGAGATTAACATCAGTCTTTACATCAAACACTGGATCAGAGAGTGAATAAGCATTTTTTAATATAAAAGCAGAGTGTTTCAATACATGTGAGGATAAAACAACATAAAACAACATAAAACGACATAAACCAACAGGTTTGATGGATCATGTTTTAATATGTGAACTAAAGTGGTGCAGATGAAACAGACAAATCTTAAAATGAGATTAAAATTAAAATGTGAATGTGACAGTGAACTGACTCCTTCTTTTGTGCATGTTTAGGCGAAGTTGGGGACTGGAAGAACCACTTCACACCGGAACAGAGCAAAGAGATGGACGAAGTCTTCAACAAGCGCCTGGCAGGAACCCGACTGGGAGCCAAACTCAACTACCAGAAGTACTGCCAGTAGGGGAAACAGGAAATTGTTGGACACATATCCTGTCTATGAACAGCAAATTGGAATTGCTGGACTTTTATTCAATCTTTATGCTGATCTGAGCTAAGCTAACTGACTGTAGATCCTAGGAAAATGTATCAAAGTTTTTAGGAACGTTAAGTAACATCCTTTACTTTAAACACTTTATTAACAACTACGAGTTCACAGGAAGAAAAGAGTACGAAAACAGAGGCCTCTGGAGTTTCAGGTGTATGTGGGCAGCTTGTCATCCACTTCAGCCAGAAACATCTGAAAGCATCATGAATGTGCAACAAAAGAGGCTCAGATGTCAGGATAGTTTTATTTCCTGATGTTAAAGACTGGATTAAAACACCTTCCAGTTGAATTATCTTCATACTGACAGCTACTCACAGACTTTATCTGTGCTGTGAAACAGGACTGTGAAACAGGAAATTAATGAGATTATTGGCTGTTAGAAATATTTACATTCAGATTGTATGTAAATACATTGTACACAGTGCATCATCATACATGATTACAAATAAAGCTCTTTTCCAGATCACTTATAAGATCTCAACTTGTTTGCTTCCATCTTTGCTGCTCAGCACTTTTCACCAGAGATTTCCCATCAAACAACCAGTGTGCTTTGAGTTTCAAGCTATATTTATGCTAATGCATTGCTGCCATAGGGCTGCAGACAGAACTACAAACCTTGTTACACATGATGTAGTTTAGATACACCCTCCAAGTCCTGCACTGTCTTACAGGAGAAAAGATAGGAAAGAGGAAAAAATATCTTCTGAACAATATATATTTTTTCACAGGGCACAGTTTTTCATTTTTTAACTCTTAACCTCTAAATGTGAATTAATATCCTCAGACTTTTAAGAGAGTTTCTCGTATTATTAAGGACTGACTTTAAATAAAGTGGTTAATAACCTTTTTATTTTTTTAATCTAAAATATAATATGAAGCAATTTGTACTTTTTTAATATTTGAATAATAATGTAATGTATCTCTTGTTGCTAGAACATCCATGGTCTACCTGTAATAAATGTTTCAAAACAGGAAAATAATGAAAATCTGACTAAGAAATATAACAAGAGAGAACGAAGAGGAAATTATTTAAAAAAGCACCGGAAGTAGGTTTTATTTTGAAAAGTACAACCGGATGTCATGTTCCCGCTCATTTGCTAGCTTGCCTGTGTTCCACGGTGTGTTTCCTCTTGAATGAATGACATCATGCAGGCTGCTGTCTCTCTCCATCTGCGACATGACGCCGTCAGACATTAACGGGTAGAGCTTTCTTTCAAATCTGCCGGTAACCTGCACGCGGTAAGAGCAAAAACGTTAACGGTTTTCTGTTTGAGAATGATTCAGCGTTCGTTTCTCTGTGCTAGCTAGCGTTAGCCTCTGCTGTTCAGTGCTGCCCTGCACAGAGCAGGTAGAGCTAACGGTACAGCGGCTAATGCTGCTTAACACTGAGTGAGGAATTAACCTGTTACACGGTTTTTGAAATGAAAAACATAAGGGACACAAAAGAGACACTGTGAATTTAAAAAAAGTCCTGTGTTTTGTTTATGTGTGGAGAAGAGAGCAGCTGTTAGCGTCCTCAGGTCAACAGCTGACGACCAACCTGTGCACTCAAATTATTAATGCAAAATATAAATCAGTCATTATTCCGTATGCTACCCTGCAACAGAAAAACTATATTAAAATACAGCCTTTATCAGCTGCAGAACTAGTAATGCTAACCTTTTATGTCTTACTAATTAATATATATATGCTGCTCTGCATTTACTTTTGGTACATTAAGTACATTTAAATGCTAATACTTTGTGAATATCTGACCACTTATTTTATACTGCAGATAATCTCTGTCATAATCCTGCTTCTGAACCATTTAGGTTGCCAAGATGTTAATTTTCTTGTCTAAGTGAATATTTCGACTCTTTAAATTATTTCCACAGAAAGGTAATTTGATAATTCTAATCCTTCTTTTTCATCAACAGTTTTTTGTAGATTTGTTCGATTTATTTTAATTTTAGTCGTGAAGTTTTGTTTTTTCAATCCAGTCTCCATTGTGTATTTTCTTTCCTGAAAAAAATAATGATAAAGTCTGAAAAATGTCCCAAAATGATGCAAAGCAACATTTTTAAAAGTCCAGGGTGATGTCATAAATATCTTTTTTCCACTAACCTAAAATCCCAATGAATCACATTCCTTTTATACTCACTTGATAAACTCAGAACAAAAATTGAGTAAAAATATTTTGTGTTTTTGCTTTATAAATGACTGTTTTGTGATTGTCAAAAGATTTGCACATTGTATTCCTCTTAATCAACAAATAATTTTTTGATTATGTTTCAGCTGTGAATCTGTTTTCAAAACTTTTTTTCATATTTGTGTCTTTTAAATTTCAGTTTACATTAACACAAAAACAGAAAAAAGCTTTGTGTCCTCACCTTTGAGAAGGTGGAACCAGGAATATTTTGGTACTTTTTGCTTAATAATGGATTTAAATGAATTATGAATCAAACTTTTTCCTGTTTATTGATTAGTTTAGTCATTTTATCAGCACCAACAAGTTCGTCTCTGTTTCTCTGTATTCCAGGTGTAGAGGGATGCAGCAGAAGTTGTGCTCCAGAGGTTCTGGTTCTTTCCTCTTGGAGAGAAACGGCCAAGCCTGCGGCGCCGTCACCGTCACTTCCTGTGACCTCCCCTTCCGCTGCCCCCGCTGTGGCGAGCAGGAGCGCTTCCGCAGCCTGGCTTCGCTCCGCGCCCACCTGGAGTACCGCCACTCCTACCGCTCGCCAGATGTGATCACTGGAAGCTTCAGCATCACCGGCAAACTCCCCGACCCGTTGACAGCTGCAATCCCCTGGCACGACATGAGCCTCCCGACCCGCAGGGGGCAGCAGAGCACAGGACGGCCACCTCACGCCCGCTCGCTCAGTGACAGTAGAGACAGCAGTTACCTCCACTCCTACAGCTCTGTGAGGAGGCGCACCCAGAGTGTCGGCGTGGGGACGCAGGCTGAGGAGGAGGAGGAGGAGGAGGATGATGACGAGGATGGGGGGACAGAAGATGAAGATGTTGGAGATGAGGAGGAGGAGGAGGAGGAGGAGGAGGGGGAGGATGAAGATGAGGGGAGAAATGGAGGTAATAATGAAGAGGAAAACAAACTATCCATTAAAAAGTCAGACGCAGGACATCACATCAACCACCATCACCTCCCTTTCCCCCCTCCAGCTCCTCTTGGCCCCCCCTTAGACCCGGACCTGGACCTGGACCTGGACTTGGTCGGTGCGTTCACGTTTACTTGATTTTTTTTCTGCAGCTGGTGTATATTTATGGATATATTTTTTCAGTGAGTGTCAGACATGTACGGTAACTCTAATTATGTAAAATGAGACCAAAAAATGTTAACAAATGAGTGAAAGTTTGAAATCTGACTTGAGACAGATTTATTTAGTGCAGATCCACTTCAAAGTGAAACACACTGGTTCTTAGTCTTATTCAATATCTGAAAGAGATGATGGTTTTCATGTGACCAGGTTGGTCTTTGCTGGTCTGATCTGCAGTGTGTGTGTCCTCATATTCAAAGATTTTGTATTAGTAACACACACAAGCAGTCAGATGATCAGACAGGTGGTGAGTTTTCTTTGTTTTAACCACCAGAGAAGAGCTCGTTCTCTGGTTTGGAGACAGCAGCGGCCTCGGCAGCAGTACGTCGGCGACTGGCCAGCATCCTGCGGGCGGCCGACAGCACCATGCAGCGGCGGCTGGCCAAGGTGAGCACCGAGCTCGCCCAGACCGACACGGAGCTCCTGTGTGAGCGCGCTCACTCGCAGCATCTGGCTCAGGAGAGGCAGGAAGTGGCAGAGAGGGAGAGGTCGCTGAGCCGTCAGGTGGACGTGGCCGTCATGGTGATCGCTGCGCTGAGGGAGCAGCTCAACGCCTCGGAGAATGAGCTGGAACGACGAGAAAGGTGAGAGGCAGCAGGTTCAAATGATAATGGCCTCTGAAAGGCTCTAAAGGTGAATCATATGAAGTCTGATTAATAAAAAACTCAGTAACATCCTTCATGAATCACTCCCACCACTCTTCAGTCAGTCAAGCAGGGGGGGTTTCCTATGGAAATCGTCTCACCTTTTCCCTACGGAGGAATAGAAATTATTAGGATTATTTCTGGCATATTGAGTTATTGGATTACTGAGAGTTTTTTTTTTGTCTCCTTCTCTTACATGATCTTCTCACTGGATTCATTAAGAGCTGAACTTGGATCCATTATTTGCTTTTCAGGGAAGTTTTAACCATCCAGAAGTTTCTGGAAGCGGCGGCCCGACAGGAAACGTGTGGTAAAGTCCGAATCCAGCGCTTCATCGAGAATCTGCTGAGACGCATCGCTCTGGCCGAGCGGCTGGTGGAGTATTACCAGGTCAACGGCAGCCCGCAACAGTGCAAACACTACAAGGTACAACACACACACACACACATCCGCGCGCGCCTTGAAAAATCATCTTGCAACAATCTTTGTTAAATAGAGTTTCATTTTATTTCATTTTATTTCATATTAATGTCGTTTTAATTTCGTTTGAAACAATAAATTGAGGAATCCAGGACGTTGCAGACGTCTGTTAGGTGACGTTATCAGCCTCTGAGTGGTAAACAGGAGTTTTGGTGGACGTAGTAAAGATGGTCATAGTTGAACCACATGGCAGTTATAACAGCCACGTGGCAGCGCCCCCCAGAGGCGATCTTCTGGAATAGTTACAAACTTTTATTTGGCAGCTGAAGTCGATGGTTGCAACAAAAAAAAAAAAAAAAAGGGTAAAAACCACAATAAGTCCTCATGCTGCAAATAACTCTAGTATCTGTGGTAAAAAGTCAGTTCAACATGACCTTTGACCTTTTTCCGTGTCCTCAACAGCACCAGCAGCCATCTGATAATGGACCTCACAGAATCACTAAAAGCAGGTGAGAACCTCAGTGTGGATTCATGTTTTAATCTGTCACGAACAATCAATCAATCAATCGGTCAATATTTTATCAAACACTGATCACAGTCCTGCAGGAAAAAGGCTCATTGCTCAGCAGGAATCCTCCTCCGACAGGTGCTGTGTTGGTTCACCTGCTGCAGGTCTGAATCAGAGCTGAAAGGTGACACAGCGGCTGCTGAATCTTTCATGAGGACCGTTGTGTCGTCTGTCAGATTTCTGTGTCGCCTTCATCTTTAATGCATCAGTACACATGTGACACTTTGTCCTTTCACTCCATCACAGGAGTGGGATTACCTGTTTGTGTGTGTGTGTGTGTGTGTGTGTGTATGTGTATGTGTGGGCGCTGGACAGATGTCGTCCATTTGAAGACCTTTTTGTAACTGTGATAAAACTTTATTTAAAAAAACAAAAACAAAACTCTGCCTTTTATTTTTTCCATGTTCATGTGACGTTTCCAGGTCAGCAGGGGGTCAGCTCTCCTCCTCTGGTCTCCACGACAACAGAACCCACTCCTCCTCCCAGTTCGGCAGCCGTCCTGCGTTCTCCAAAGCGGGGGGGGACCGAGAGCGGGAGCAGGAGCACCGGGAGCGGCTGGCTCAGTCGTCCCGGCTGTTCTGCAGACCCGAACACAGAGACGACATCTGGAACCACCAGCGGCGCCGATCCGCCGGGTACGAGGCGTAGGACTGTAGACAAACACCAGGGAGAGGAGGTGTTAGCGGGTAAAACTTTATTCAGCGGTGACTCTGCTGCAGTGTGTTAACCTATGGAAAAGTACGGAGAGGTCACATCCACATCCAGCTCAGCTGATCTGAAGTCAGAGGCGAGTCCTCGTTCAGCACAGCTGTTCATTCAAAACAACACATGAATGTAAGAAAGTCTGGTCTGATGCTTTTATTCAGCTGGATGAACTTTTGCTTAAATTTACTCTTGTTTTGGCTAAAAACTTTAACCTGGCGTTAAAGCAATAACTTCTGAGCCATAAATACATTTTTTAAATGAATCTTTCCTTATTTATTGTAACTTCAGCAGAAACAGAAAGTCGCTCTAATTCTTTATAAAATTCTTATTTTTCATGTGGAAAAGTTGATTCTTCTGCAAATTCTGGACAGAATGTTAAATGTCTTTCCTGCAGATTTTATTCGGGATGTTCAGAAATGAAGCAACGCAAGTAAAACATGAGCAACTACAGAAATAAGAATTAAATAATTCAGTACATTTTTAATCAAAAGAAGGATTTTTTGTTTCACGGACAGTTTCTTTAAAATATCTGCTCTGCTTCCTCTGCTCATATGTATTAGATCAAATAACTTTGCTTAACATGTTTGTGTAACATGAAGCTGATGTTACCTTGAGAATTTTTATTCACTTATTTGCGTTAATGAGACTGGAATTAAAAGGTGATAAAAGATAAAAATTACACCAAAGTAAGAAACAATAACTCTTTTATTAACGTCGGCTGCTCGGCTTGAAGCAGTTTGATCCTTGATGAGAGAACAAAAACTAAAAACTAAAGCAAGTTACTTTTACAAATGCTTCAAATTGAAGAAAACACATCATACCACAGTAAGTATTACTGCTCAACAGGGTTTAAGAACAAATATTACTGCATGACCACGTTGTATTCAAGGTTTTTTACTGCCGCAGCTTGTGTTCTTGAGTTTTTGGTACTTTTCCATAGTTTACTCCGCTGAAGCAGAGCGTTGTAAAGTGTTACTCTGCGTGTTGTTTCATGAGATCATGTGGTTAAACTCTCAGTATTCCAGCATGTTGATGAAAAACAGTTTCTGGTCTTTTGTCACGTTTGTCAGCACAAATCAAAGCAGTTAACTGAGTCTTTGGTGATGTTTTGTTCTGAATCCTCCCCTCTGTGTTTTGTTTTCTTCTTCTTTTGCTGATTTAAGATAAAATCACAGCTGAGGTCTGATCATGGAAACGAATGTTCTTCCTGAATCAGATGACGTAAATAGTTTTCCACGTTGATGACACGTCCTCTCCTCTGGTTGGACCTTCTCATCCCGGCCTCGTTCCCCAGAATCTCCCCGTCTCCCATCAGTCATCCTGCCCCTGTCTGTGCTTTGAAGGCCAATAGGGCGGCGATCACAGCCTGTGTCGGTGTAGATCATCACCTCAGCCGTGCAGTGATTGTCCAATCATAACTCAGCAATGATAGCAAAGCTTTGAACTCCTGATATCAACATCCAACCTGCACCATCTGCACCACCTTCAGTCCTCCACAATCAGAGACATTATGGCCAAACTGGGTGGTGTCACTGTGCAAAAATATATTTATCTAAACCATCAGCAACACTTTATATCTGTTTCATGGTCTTAATTGAAACAAGTTGTTAGATTTGGAGTTTTTGAAGCCGTCGCCCTCCACATGCAGCCGTTTTTGGGACTTTTGTATCCATTAAAGTGGCACATTGAAGCTTATCTGATTAAAATGTGGCCATATGGTAAAAAAAGGAGGCTGTGATGGTATTTCAGGTTCATTTATCTGGCCAGTTTAAAACAGTTTCGTTAGTCACATGATGCTCAAAACAAAACTGAAGCCATTTAATCTTGTGGTGGTTTTTAAACAGGTGAATCTGTTTGTCAGCTGTGTTTCTGATGGTAAATAATAATCCAATGCACAGATGAACAGCATGTCGTCCTTGCAGCTCTGCTTTGGCTTGTAAAGCACAGACAGGAGTTCGATGACACCAGATCTGAGTCAAACACACTTTGCACTGAATTCTTGATTGAAGTGGCTTCGGATTCGCTGCACTGGGACCAGTTCAGATGCTGTCTGGTTATTGTACATAGAGAGAAAACTTAGTTATATTGACTTGTAAATACTTTAGTGTGATTTTAAGTTTTCTGACAGTTTTGGTCTCGTGCAGCCGATCAGCCACCAATCTGCTGCCGAAGCAGAATAAATCAGTGCAGGGTAGATTTACTCCACCCAACCCACTTTTGATTTTGTAAAATATTCCACCATTTTTTTAAAGGAGCAGTGCAACAGTTTAAGGAAGTTTATGTTTCACTTTCCATCTCTGTGGGTTTGCAGTATGTGTTAGCTTAGCTTAGCACACTGGAGAGCAGGGAGAAGCTGCTAGCTTAGCTCCATCAAAGCTAAAAACACACACCACCTCTGACTGACCCACCAGGAAATCAAAAAAACACATAAAACCCATAAAAAAGTCATGAAAAACAGATTAACACACTGTTGGTTTTGGTCTTTTTATGGGATTTGTTGACAATTAAAAACACAGAATTACTTCGGACGTCTTTAATTTTGTAAAGTGCAGCATGTCAGTGAAAGTAAAAGCTCTTTTTTGTTTTTCTTACTTTGGTCGAGCTCATCTGTTTCTGCTGCATTTTATCCTCCATCACAACCAGCTGTTCACATGCGGGTGGAGTTTGGCTCAGATCTGGAGACACCACACACACAACGAATGTAAACTTGAGTTAACGAGTAGCTCACACACTGAAGAGATTCTGGTTTTAAGACGCGACTCAGGCTTAAACCGGCTCTCGTTCGCACAGAAACGGGTGGAGATTCTCCGATCACAAATGAATGACGTCGTCCAAAGTGACTTAACGTGCCGTGAATGCAAACAGTCCATTTGCAGTAAAGTAAACAGCGAACTGAATCATTCCTGTCACCATCTGTTTACACGTCATTTTTGCACTCATCCAACAATACGAATGTAAATGTAAACGACGGTATTCGGTGTAAATGTATCTTTGCTGTCGGTGGTTTAGGTTTCGTTGACAGTGTTAATAGATATTTTGTATACAAACTTATTACGTGTCATCCAGTGGAAGTAGTAGTCCTACAGTACTTTAACTTGGCAGAACATTTAACTGGGTCACAAACACTAATCACATCTTTGTTTTAGTTTAAACGGGGCGTGTGCAGGTCCTGGAAAAGTTCCTGGTGATAAGTTTTGTAAATTCAAGGCCTTCATTGATTTGTTTGACTAAAGAAACGTGTGTGTTTAATGCAGTTTTTAAAACCCTACAAGTACAAGTGGTGTAGAGTGAAGTTAAGTCAGCGGTCCTCTGATGGGTCATGTGAGGATTATTTACTTTCATTTTTATAAGGATAGTTGATTTTAGTTAATCAAAGTTCCAATTGGCATTAACAATCTGATAGAAAGTCTTTTGAGTTAAATGTTGTATTTTCTTTCTTTTGTTTGAACGAAACAAGTCTGATGATAAATTTACAGAAGCTGTTTTACAGGCTAACGGGCCGTCAGCTGTTCTCGTGGCTTCATGGGCCGAGTGTTAGCTTGATTTTCATCAGGTTTCCTCTCCTCTTTATGTTGCCATGTAAAAAAGAAAAACTCTGGCCTGTCGCACCAACTGTGCACAAGTTTATTCTTCAGCTCAGATGCAGAATTTAAACTGAAGGCTCCACTGAAATTAGTTAGTTTGATGCTAAAGCTGTTTCCATGTTTGGTCAAGTTCATCTGAACTAATGAGATTTAGATTAAATGTTTTCTTCTTCAGTATTTATATCTTTGTTGTCTGTCACACCCACTCTTTTCTGTGTCACAGCAAGGAGGCTAACAGCTAAAAATAGCTAACATTAATCACCAAGCAACAGCAAAAAGGTTCAAAAACTGGGACAAAATGTTATGAGTGGATGATAAATACTCGGGTACAACCTCAGTGGGTTTGATCACAGAAACAGAAAGTTGTTTTTGTGGCTTCCTGCTCCACATGGACAGATTTTATTCAGAGAAACAGTTTCAATATGTTTAACTCAGACTAACTGTAGTGACAAATGAAGAATTCTTCCTTCTTAATCTGCAGCTGGTGCAAATACAACAGTGACACCAAGTGGTGAAACTACAAACTGCAGCAAAGAGAAATTTCAATGTTATAACACTGAGCTTTTTAAAGCTTAAACTAGCAGACTTAAAAATTAGAAGTGTGTGATCAAAAAGTTATCTGACACTTTATATTTGCTCACCATAATGTTAGTGTCTAATGTCAAATTTAGTACAATTAGCAGCTTTTCTAGCAGAGTATCAGAGTGAAATGTGTTGTGCTGTGTCAGTGTGTGCAGTGTCACAAGGATTCAACAATATCTGACTGCACATCAGGACTCCTTCTGTACACCTTCTTCTCAAAATAATGTGCCGAGCCAAAGGTTATTCTGCAAATGTTGGAGGTTTAGGTTGTAGTTCTACATTAGGGAATTTTCAGCTGGTGAAACCCTGTTAGAAGTGTGTAAACTCCATCCTAAGTCAGACGTTTAAGTCAGACATTACTCTGTTTAAACTTGTGCACAGCTGGTGAAACTCTGCTGATCAGGATAAATTTGGACAAACTTCTCGCTGAGTTTAGGCTCAGAGTGTTACAGCTGTCAAGTTAAAAACCTGTTTCCCTTTTCAGTATGAAAAAGAAACAAAAACAAGAACTTGTGTTTGTATTAACAGCATTCAGAATGATGTTTTTTCTTGTTGTTTTTCAGTGTAAATGAGCCACATGGACTCAAACAAAACCTGTTCAGCTCATGAGTTCACGTTAAGAAATCAAAGTGGGGTTTTATGCAAACAGCAGCATAACTGTTGAAGGATTTGTGTGTGTGAGAGTGTGTGTGAAGGAGTGTGTGCAGTGCTTCAGGTACGTTCTGTTGCGCTGCTTCCTGTTGTGTGTTCATGGCGCTCAGTCAAAAGGAATCTGGTAGAAGATGCATGAGGAAGCCCTACTACTACTACATATGTAGCTATTGTGTTACTGTGAAAGCATGCTTCATATGTAGCAAAAAAAAGCAAAGTACTTATAAAATACTGTTATCTTGTACTACTATGTGTACTTTTGTAGCAGAACGAGGTCTATTTTAACGGGACAGTAATTGAGGGGGAAGTTGCACTAAGCCAAGGCGGAGCATTTAGCTCGGAGCTGTCGGGTTTCGTATGAAGGAGACGACGTTTACTGGACAATCAGCAGGGTCGAAGGAAAAGTCTGTAAAATACATTTAATTATTCTGTGTTTTGAAATGTTTTTTGGGGAAAATGTGCAAAAGCTCTGAGATGTAGAGAGAGATAAAAGCTCGAGAAAGAGGGTGAACACGTAACCGAACAAGTATTCTAACTGCAGTTAATGTTAGTTTGATTATGACACTACTACCTTTCTTGCCGTGAGTCGGTAGAGACGAAGTTAGTTTTTTTCGTTGTTGTAAAACTGTCTGAGTTCGATATCCTTCAGTTCTTCTTTCATGTTCGTCCGTAGGGGTTTCGTTTGCAGAAGTAATCTCTAGTTTCGTGCCTTCACTCAGAAACTCTGTAGTCTGTATTACACTGTGCAAAATGCAATACTGTGAAGAACTGGAATTCTTTTTATGTTGAAACTTGTCGGTGTGTGAAAACCAACCAAGATTAAAGAACAAACATGACACCAACCTTTATTACTGCACTGTGTTTTTATTCAAGTGTTTCATAATTCTCACTGATCTCAGAACTGAAACTGTCAATTATTCGTAACTTGTAGGTCTTGAAAGTTAAAAAAAAACATTCTGTTTTTTTTTTAAAATCTGGTGCCTCATTTGCATGAAAACAAACAAACAAACAAACAAATATCTTGGATGCAACCATCCTGTCATCATATTTCTTTGTAGTCTTTAAACAAGCTTTAAGATTCTGCAAACTGGTTTTAGTTTGGTACCTTAAAAGTGCTTAAAATATTTGAATTTTTCTCTTTAAAGCTGCTCAAACCCTTTGTTTGAATATTTTCATTTATGTTTTTTATATGTTACTACAATACTTACCTCAACTTTTGAATAAAATTTCAAATTTTTGTATTTTTTTTAATTTTACATAATTGAATATCACTAAATTTAGATTTTAGATCAGAGAATTTTTATTTATATTTATGTTCTCTCATTTAAATCTCATAATTTAACTGTTTTAATTCTAAGTTTTAAAATCCTGAACTGCAACTCAGATATACAGTATTATTACTTTGCTGCAGTACCTACAAATGGCCACCTGATGTCAGTCTTTCCTGCTACATAATGGCAGGAACACATCCCCTGTCCTTTGTGTGTGTGTTTGTGTGTGTGTGTCTTGGATGGGGAGTTTCAATGAAGAACTGTAATCCCTTTTGTGAGCCCTTAACCTCCCGTCTAGCGCCACCATGAGGCCAAAATGTGTCCAGTACTTCAGTTAAAGTCTTCAGTTGAAAACATCCTGGTTATTCTTTGCTGTTGTGATGTGTGACAGGTAACCAAGCACACGCTGAACTGAGATCACCATGGCAACCATTGAGGCTGCTAAACGTTAGCGTGTTAGCATTGTCATGGTGCCACTGTTAGCATGTTGTTTTTAGCATGTTGTTGTTGTTGTTAGCATTTAGCTCAAAAAACCCAACTGTGACTGTTCAGCTGAGAGGACGAGAGAAAGAAGCAGTAACTTCTGTTGCTGTGGAATGAAGAAGATCAGAGCATCTAAATGTGTGTGTGTGTGTGTGTGTGTGAGTGTGTGAGTGTGTGTGTGTGTGTGTGTGAGATTACCATGACAACAGTCTTATCTCCTCACTGGTCTCTCAGAGTCTGAAGGAAAACTCGAGATCCTCAGCTTTCCTCAACTCTCTTTGGCTGTTTCTTTTTCTGTATTTCGTAACGTCTGTTAAAAATACGTCAGTCATTTTTAAAAACTCTGATCTGTTACGTTGATTTTTGAATTAAATGCCACAAAGTTATAACTGTGCAGAGAAACACCTGGAACTAACAGACGGATGTGAAAAACCTTATCAGGTTTTGCTCTCCAAATATGTGAGGAAGCTCTGAATCTGCTTCTGTTCTCGCTGTTGCTGAGGAATCACAGCCGGTCCTATAAATAGAAAAGCAACTTTATTCATCTTAAAATATCTCACTTCTCTCTCGTTCTTCAAATCTGAAATCCAGTGATGGAGATTTTCTTGAACAAAAATCCACTTTCATCCAATTTCAGTCTTGTTTTTTCGCCCTAATTCATCAAACCATCTGTGTATTGGGAAAAATAGCTGCGGGATGAACTCGAGGGCACAGCAGAATGTTTAATGGTTTGTTATGTTATGGTTCCTAACTGCATTACAGCGTGTCAACAAATACTGCAGGCTGCTGTTGATCTTTCATAGAGAGAGTAAACACGATAAGACGACGCTTTGACGTCACCACGGAGGCTCACACGACACTCTCGGTCCGCACGCTCGGCCGTGAAATCATCGCTTTGAAATCATCGCCGATCTCTGCAGAGCAAGAAGATGTTTTCTGAAACTGTCAGCAGTCGTATCAGAGCAGCATCTACAGATTGTCACCCTGCAGGCCGACCACCGTCAGATTACAGACTTCTGCAGAAAGAAGGACAAGAATGCAAAAGTTTACACAGAAAACACTGGAGGAAGACATTTGTAAAAGGCCTTTTGGCAAATTTTGGACGTTTGATTTGTGTGTGAGGATGAAAATAAAGTTATTGAGCCACTTTTTTTACTGGATTTCTCTCCATTTTAACTCAGAAAAAGCAGTGAAGTCACTGATGCAGCGTCATTTACGGCCCATCGAGCTTGAAATTGTTTCTGGGACAAACTGCATTCATCGGCCTCTTCCACAGTAAAACTCGATGTGTGTGTGTGTGTGTGTGTGTGATGTCTGTGGCTGCATGTGAAGCTTCTCTGTGGGATTCGTCGGCCTCCAGATCCAGTTTCCTGTCTATACCCTGTGGACCTCGGCCTCTGTCAGAAAACACATTTGGATCCACTCAGGCTGAAGTGTCTGAGGGACAATGGCACGCAAACCTCAGACCCGCTTTAAAGACCCTCAGCGAGCGGAGATCGCGGTCAGAACGGCAGCACCGAGGTCATCGGAGGAGTTTCAAACAGCTGCATCGCACAGAAAACAGGCCGAACAAAAGTGATGTGACTGGTGATCTGAAATGTTTTTAATTGGTGAATAAAAATCGGGGTCACAGACGTTCGATCTTAAAGCAACGCTAAGGAAGTTTTCTTTGTGTCATTTCTGGCGCCCCCTGTGGACAAAAGTGGCATCAGCTCAGCTCAAAGAAAGATGCAACGTTTTTATTACTAGTTTTCTTCATTTGAACAGCAGTTTGCAGGTTTCATCTGTTTGTTAAATTAAAATAGAACGTGTTTTTAGAAACTTTAATGTTCAGATTGCTGCATGTAGCATTGATTCGCTCAGCTTTACTGATGTTGACAAAGTTAAAGTTATTAAAATTATTCATATTGTGTAACACATAACTAGAGGAAAGAGGCTCCATCAGTTCAGTGATGAACAAAACTTGTGTTTTCGCTCAATAGCTTTCATCTCTTTATCTTTTTCCATCCATGCATTTCTCCCAAAATCTCAGTCTCTGGGGGATAAAACATCCCTCTGTGATTCTCTGTTGAGTTACAGTGAAAAGCAACAAAAGGGGGGAATTTCCCTCTCTTCTCTGTCAGACGGCCCCTTCCCCTCCAAACCGACTTCAGATAAACTTTTGAACACATTTTCGCTCACGTACGTCGCGTTCACGCATGCACTGCTGTGCAGATTTCACCCAGAGGAGCCGCATGTGTAAACACAAACGTCCTTCAGCTCTCCGGTTTCAGGCCTGCGGAGCGTCCAGTCGAGCCCACGTGTGAACAGAGCAGGTCATTGTCCCCACAATTCACAGCGAACGAGTGGGCGTGTTGACGCCGAGCCCAGTTCAGCTGCTCTCCTCTCTCTTCTCTCTTCTGTAATTTGCTTTCCTTTCTTGTGGAAACACACACACACACATTGTATTAACATCAATGCAAAAACAGTCATAATTCAGGTAAATGTTTCCTGCAGGTGAGTCTGACTCGGACGCTCCTCTGATGTGTTTACATGTGCGAGGTCGACTCGGGACAACGTCCTGACCGGATTCTGTGGACGTCGTTTACATGTTTATGTGTTTATGTGAGAAAATAGCTTCACGCTGACGTCACTGCTGCAAAGGATCCTCTCTCTTTCTGCACCAGAGAGCAGAGTCGTGATGCATTCAAGGCAAAGCAGATTAAAATAGTTTTTTTTTTAATGTTGCTCAGATTTAAAGCAGAGCTGCTGCGTTATAACTCAGGGAACTGAATGCATTCAGAGACACACACAGGGCATCAAAGAGGGCAGCAAGTCGACCAGGAGGGATGAAAACAAGGTTCACAGCACAAACACTGCAAGATCTTTAAGGTCCAGGATGAGCAGGAGGACAAGTGAAGCTGCTCCGACGTTCACGAGGAGTTTCTTCTTCATGTGTTTCAGTCAGAAACTTACGCAACATTAAAGACCCACATGACAGAAAAACCTCAAAAGAGTCTGCAGTCACACAAACATACAGATCATCTCATGTTTACTGCTGTTATAAATATACACGGCCCTGTGTGTGTGTGTGTGTGTGTGTGTTTGGCCCACAGTGACAGCTTGTAGCAGCATAATAATTCATCCTGTTTATTTGATTTGGAGGACGACCTACGCAGGGCTTCCACAGTTTGGCTCCACATCAGGGCTAAAAGCGTCCGAGCTCTGAATCACGCCGTCTATTTTCAGCCCCGTTTCGCTTCCTTCTAATAAAAACATCATGTCGCTTCAGGAGACCTGCAACACTGACCGCACACACACACACACACACACACACACACTGACCTCACACACACACAGTTTGACATTCGGGGGTATTTTTGGTGCCTCAGTGTCACATTGTGAGTAGGTGGGTGTTGAAGTGATTTTACGGGATGCAGACTGAAGATTGTGGAGCAGAGGGGAAGTGAGGAGGTGAGGCGGCGTGGGAGCGGCGTGATGACATCATCACTGATGGAGCCGAGTGTGTCCTCATGACCAGTGCGAGTTCACACAGCGTAAGTTATCGTCCTGTCCACCAAAGAGTCCACATGAGGGGCAGGAAGAAGCACAACGGGGGGACGTTGTCATTTTTAATGACCCCCAAACATTCAGTGACTTCTTCTGTCCGATTAAAGGGCCAATCCGCTGTTTTTTAGAAGAGAAAATGTACAATTTTTAAGCATTTGTACTCTACTTTATTAGCTTTTTGTGCTACTTTCTTCTCCACTAAATTCAAGAACTATATATTGAACTTTCAGCTGCCCGACTTTAACTATATTTTATCTATAATAACCTCACTGTTTCTTGACCTTTGCTGTGTTTTTCCTGCAGAATCATCCAACATCTTTACAAACTGGACGTCTGTCATTGAGCTTTTCAACCCTAAATTCGAGTGTGACCAAACTTTTTTACAAATCAAACAAAACATCGTTTCATATGAATGTTTGAAGCAAACTGAGACGTCTGAGGCTTCGTTCATCATCGTTCATCAAAGAGAAGAACATCTGAAACCAACAAAACTCTCAAACACATAAATGTTCCTTTGCTGAACGACACGATGAACCGCATGTCGCTGATAAGGTCTGTAAAACATCTGATCACTTGGATCTGAAAGGCCAAACTGCAGCGTGTCGTCTCTTCAGGCGTCTCCCTCCCACCACTTCCTGTTTCTCCTGGTTTCGATCGCAGCAACAAACACAAATAAATCTTTTAATAGGCCGACAAATTCCACCAGACAAATTTCCTTATCAGGTTGACTTTTTACAAAGTGGGTTGTCAGTTCAGAGTGTGTGTGTGTGTGTGTGTGTGTGTGTGTGTGTGGGTGGGTGTTTCCCAGTAGAAAGACGTCCAAATGAACTGCCTACGTCTCCTGAATGAGAAATGCCACAGCGAGTGAGTCACGCTCGCATCCATGAGTCACTGTTGATCTTGTGGGGACTGAAGTGTTGTTCTTACCCATGAGAAAAAAAAAAAAATCATACTGTTTTGTTTATTGCTGTTTTTATTTTTAATGGTTTTCCGGCTGAATCGGTGCGACGGAAAAGGAACCACGTGACCTTTTGACCCCAAACAGCTGAGGAGTTTCAGCCAGAGATTTCTGGAGAAAAAAACAAAAAAAAACAGAGTTGATGTTGAGTTTTCTTTTTTATTCCCATGGTCGACCCGAGTCACCGAACCGAAGCGTCCCCATTTAACTACCTGGGAACGAGAGCCGGCGGTCAGAGACGTTTCCACAGAGTCCACGCACTGCACCTTTAAACTGGAAGTCTGAGCTGCGTTTAAGGGGATTTCCAGTGTTTTCCAGTGCAGCTCTTTCTCACAATTTTAAGGCCAATTTTGAAAACTTTTTTCCACTTAAATACAAATTTCATAAGAAATTATGTTGAAAGTTGAAGGATCCACTTTAACCAAATAAAACTGAAATTGTTAGAATATTCTTCCTGCAGCTGAACTGTCAGTGTTTAGGTTTGTTTGGGTAAATTTGCATTTTTATCCGTCACTATTTCAGCTTTTCTGCTCCTTTTTTAATGAGTTTTTAATGTTTAGGAGTCACAGCTGATGCATGAATCAAACTGAACCCAAACAGATGATTAAAAGACGTATTTTTGTGCTGAAAGTGTTAAAAAGTCATCCCTTTGTTGTCATCAAAAGGACGTGCTAATGATTTATATCCAATCAGCAGCAGGAAATCAACGTTTTGTGGTTTTTTTCTCACATATCTTCATTAACATCACATGTTTAAACTTCCTCAGTTTGTATTTTATTTAAAACCGTCGGGAAACACAAACAACTTCTGAATGTCAGCTTTAGGGAACTAAAAACAAGGAACGAGGTGGGAAATTGTGTTTCTTCCCCCTCAGGATCATGAGTTTTATATGCACAATCTTATATTTTAAGACTTTAACTACGTCTAATTTAAAATGATGAAAGTTTAGCTTCAAATAAAACATTGAAATGTGAAACACAGAGATCTTAAACCTGCAGGACACTAAATGTTTCATGTCTGCTGCTGTTTTTTTCCACTTCATTGTCAGAGCATCTTATCATTTGAGTAATGACCAGAG
>JAPZDV010000003.1:24197418-24209362 GCA_029814665.1 Acanthurus lineatus | reverse complement strand
CCTCTCTGCTTCGTTTCCCTCTCTCCCTTTCCCCCCCCGCGCCCCCCCCCGCCGCCCCCCCCCCCCCCCCCCGTTAGTTTAATTTAAGGTGGTATAACTTTGAGGATCATATCATCAATCAGCTGAGAGGGTTAACAACTTAAAAAGCACCAAAACTGGTTGAAATGCTGCGAGCAACGGGCCAAAATGAGACCATGTAAGGTGTTTTTGGATGCGAGACGCCCAAAAAATGACAAACTGATGGTGTGCAGGGTGCAAATGCTGCGTTCAAGAAAAAGGTCAGGAAGTTTTGATTTTTTTGCTGCTTTCATCTCGGTGGAAGTCGGTGCTTCGAGTTTCCATTTTCCAGAATGGAAAAACTGGGCCTGATATCTGAACCTGGGATCATTCACACACTGAATGCTTTAAAAAATCCCTTTAAACACACTAAAATCCAGCATGACCTTCAGTTCAGATCCACAACTCGCTGTAAAACGACGCATGACGGATGCATTTTTACATGCACTGAGGTATCACAGTTATAATCACTTAGCTGGGAATTCCAGACTCCTGACTGCACCTTGAATGCAGCATTAAAAAACACACACACACACACACACACACACATGTCCAGAGCTGAGATGAGATGTCTGGGAGTTTCTCGGGACCACGGAGGGTCAAAGTTCATGTGTTCACTCGTCTTCCTGCTTCGGGCTTCGTGACGTTTCTTCCAGCTGGACGTCGAAACTGAGCGAATCTTCAGGTTTCTGCTGGAGACTCAGTTTCATCTGAAGCTGCACTTTGTTTTTTCCTCGCGTTGCGTTCAGGGCTCCACAAACTGTAGGCTGCCTTTTCTCTGTCGGATCCTCAGGGCTGCTTGTGGCTGACAAACGTTTGACCATCTTTACCGCCGAAGGAAAGAGGAGATTTCACCGTTTGACTTCAAGTCAGAAATGTGATTGAAATTTAAATGCTCATTAAAAGGTTATTTTTTGTCACATTGGAAGTGAATTTGAGGCGTTTATCATAAAGTTTATTGAATTAAAACTGACTGAAACTCAACAAAAAGCTGAATGAATCTTTGCTGCTTTGATTCAACGTTTCATGTCGGAGGTTTAAGTCAAATACTGAATGTTTTGCTTTGTAGGAAATCAGATGCTTGATCTGAAACTGACTGTCGCCTGTAAGTTAAACATCGTCATCATGTTAGAGTTTCTGCTTTCAGAGCTTTGGAGACCTGTTTGAAATGTGAAATGATGCGTTCAGGGTCACTTTCTGTTTGTTGTGTCACTGCAAAGCTTTTTTAAATCAAATCTGAGTCCAGAATCTGATTCTCCAAATCCAGACTGATGACTGTTGATGAGTTTTTCTGTCTGATCAGATAAAATGTGCAGTTTATTTTGCCTAAATTTGTCTGCTTTATTTTGTAAATTATTAAAAAAAAAAATAAGAGAGAAACACGTTTTCCTTTCATGCTTATTTTGTCTTTTGCAGTTTTAATTCTCAGAGTTTGTGTGAAAACATGTCGACACTAAAAACTTCCGATTCAAATGTTTTTCTGTCACTAAACTTAATTTTTTAAGCCGATGGAAAAGTTATTTCACACGGCTGCTGTTGAGTTTTGAAGGAAAGCTTCTGTTTTTGAGGAGTTTGGATATTTTTCAGCTGTTAACTTTAAAAGCAGGCGGTGTTGAATGCACAGAAACATGCAGGTTCATGCAGGAGTGTGTTTGTGTCTCTCAGGCTGAACTGTTGATCTCTATCAGCTTCACAGTGAAAACTGAGAGTTTCTGCCTCAGTTTTGCTTCATAAGTGTTAAAGGGACATTTTTTCTTACATCTCGTCCACACAAACACACGATTTCTTATCAGATCGAAGAGTTTTCTCTGAGTTTCGGCTTTTTCTTCACAAACAAACACTTTTTTGGAAATGGATCTTTTGGGAAACTCCGTCCAGGTCGACATTAATGACCAGAAACCCTGTTGATCTCACCGTGATCTCTTCTGTTTACACGAGGCGGCGCAGTGCCGGTGCTAAACCTGCTAGCATGACTCCTGATGTGTTTACACATAAATGTGCAGTTGCTCTTCCACTTTATTAAAGATCAGAGGTCAGAAACTGATCCAACACTCCTTTATATTCAGATCAGACTTTTAAATGAAGATTCCTGATGTCTGATCCCCTCCATCGTCACACTGCTAAAACTAACCCTGCTGTTTTACATTGAAGACCTTTCAGAGAGTGTAATGAACTCTTTCTCTCCACAGGGAACACTAAATACATGGCCAAAAGTATGTGGACACTCCTGCATGTCACAGATTTAATAGCTCAACATGTGAATTTTAAATTTTGTTCATTAATTTGCTGCTTTAACATCCTTCAGTCTTCAGGTTTCAGGGTTTTGAACCTGCTGCATTGATTTATTATGAATCACGTTCAGACACACGAGCATCAGTGAGGTCCAACACTGATTATTGATGATCGAGTTCAGCTCAGAGTTTGTGTTCCAGTTGATCCAGACGGTTTTGGATGAGGTTGAGGTCAAAGGTCAGTAAAGTTCCTCTACAATTAACTACAAAAAACATCTCTGTCTTTCATATAAAGGCCTTATTTATGATGGACAGGTGTGTCCACATACTTTTGGCCATATCGTGTAATTTGCATGCATACCTCAAAATAGATGTGGGAATGAAAGTAGCTAAAAGTTTTAAAGTTTATTATTGTTTCTCAAACAACCTGATTTAAGTGAAAAAGCAGCAGGCGGCCACATGAACTCGACAAGTCAACATTTATTTGCATCGACAGAAGCATCAGTCCAGCAGGAGGAAAGCTTTAGTGCTCGACTCGTTTGCATAAAAATCATCAAACACAAGAAAAACAGAACTTCCAGTGACTCGTTCTCTCACATTCATCAGGTAAAAATGCTGGTTGGATCTTTTAAGTTTCAGCAGGTGAGTGTGTTCACCTGAGAGCAGCCGAAAGAGAAATCTAACCAGGATGAGCAGATTATCAGGCTACAATCTCGGAAAAATCCCAAAAAATCCCAGTTACATGTGTTGATAATGTGAACCAGAGTCAGCTCTTCATCACGTCAACATTATTTCAACATTTCTGAAACAAAACCAGGTTTTCAAAAAGCTCCATTTTGATCCAGTGAGTTTTTTTAGCCCCGCCCTGATTTGTGACGTCACAGTATCTCCTGGCTGTTTTATTTAAATCACTTTAAATCACTTCCTCCCTTTTTTCCAACATTTATTTTTAAATAATCTGTTTATATGTTTGAACCAACCTTTTAAAACGTTGCAGGGAAACATTTTTTCCTTCCTGATGAAAATCATTAGTGATATTTAGTTTGTGTCTTTACAAAAACACTGACTGTGTGTGTAGTTTAAACCCTGCAAAAACACTTTTTTAAGCTACATTTTGGTATTAAAACTGGCTGATGTGAAGATTCCCGACACATTAAAATTAAAATTTAAATTTAAATTGATGCTTTTCCTTCCTAAAAAACAAAACACTGATTATATTTTTGTATCTCTGTGTGTTTAAACAAACATCAAATATTAAAATCCCTCTGTGAATTATTCTAATTTTGCTGGAATTAGCAGGTTTGGTGCTTGAAACTCTGAAACTCAGCCCCCCCGCAGCAGGATGCAGCAGAAAACCCCCCTGCAGCGCTCACACTCCGCTCACTTTGCAGGATTTTGCAGGATTTGGGTCTCCTCCTTGCAGCCTGAATCATAATTGAATCCCTGAGAAAAAAAGAAGCAAACAGACCACAGAGCTGAAGCTGCAGAACTTCTGCACATCCTGACATCAACACGCTTCACAGCCACTTCAGTCGTTTCACATCTGTTTTACACTCTGTGAACATCTGGACCTGACTGATCTGGAACTCTGGTTCTGATGATCCCTGATTAGTATTATTTTTTTTTTGAAGATTATGGCTTCGAATCAGATTTCTTTCATATTTTGAGGGAAAAGTAAAAAGTGTGAGATGAACTCTTGTCTTCTGTTAACAGGAGCCCAACGAGCTCGTGTTCAGACTCAGAAAGTTTACATTCAGCAGCATCGGGTCGTGCGTGCGTGCGTGGGGGCGATTAGGACGCGGAGGACTTCTTCTCCTTCTGCCGGAGGTGGATCTTCATGTGCCTCCTCCTCTCGTCGCTGCGGGCGAACTTTCTCCCGCACTGGTCGCAGGAGAAGGGTTTCTCCCCGGTGTGCGTGCGGATGTGCGTGGTGAGATGGTCGCTGCGGCTGAAGTTCCTCATGCAGATGCGGCACTGGAAGGGCTTGTGGCCGGTGTGGATGCGCAGGTGCCGGCTCAGCTCGTCCGACCGGGAGAACCTGCGGTCGCAGCTCTCCGCCGGGCACGGGTACGGCCTCTGGTGGACGGGCGTCTTGCTCGGTCGGTTCGGGTACTTCCTGGGTCTTAAGATCGGCCTTAGGGGGAGATTCTGGTGGTTTGGGAAAGCGGCGGCCATCGGACCATCGGCGGACGGCGAAGGCGCACCGAGCGTAAAGTTCCTGATGGTGTTGAGAGGGGTGAGAGGCGGGGGGACCCTGAGGGAGTCCAGCGGGTACGGGAGGGACTTCCTCTCCGGGAAAGCCGTCTGGACGTCTCTCTGGCAGCTCTGCTGGTAGAAGCCTCCGTACTCAGGCATGATGGACAGCAGCGCGGCGCCGTCCACGGTGGGTTTGGGCGCTGAGCTGTAGGCCTGAGGCGGGTGGTAGGACATGGCGCAGGTGGAGGTCGCCAGGTAACCGCCTGCCGACTGATCCTGGTACATGTCCCCGCTGCAAGAGTAGGAGGGGGCCGGGTGAGGGTGGGGGTGAGGGTGAGGGGCCGCGTACATGTGGCTGATGTCCGGCTGGCCGTGCGCCATGGTGCCGTCCGCTGCGTCGCCTCCTCCTCCTCCCCCTCCTCCTGCGTAAATATCGGGTGATGTTGAGGCGGATTCAGACACCGCGAGCGGCCCCGGGGCGGCGATGTCAGCGCTGACCACGTTGATGACGTCGCCAGGTGTCCAGGGACCTCCGGCGCCTCTGGAATCGACCGAGAACTTGCCGGTAAACGCCACAGAGTGCGTGCGTAAAGTTGCCACGTGCTGCGCCAAGTCGCCGTGAAGGAGCAGCTCAGGTGCGCTCTTGTCCCCAAACAGGAGATCACCTGGAAACGCAGAAAATCACGGTTACAAATCAAAACAAGGATCATATTTAACTTTTCATCTCTGACAGTTTTCACGTCTCCTCTCGCTGACTGACTGATTTCATCACCTGGTTCATTGGAACAATCTGACGCGTTTTGTTTTTTTGCATCCAAAACAAACCTTCTCGTGACAAATGACACCAGTCTTACCGCTTCCATGCTCCTCAGGTTCCCCTTCATGCTCTTCCTCCACTTCAGCCTCCTCTTTAAAAACCATGGAGGTCTGTGAAGACAACCCGCCCTCCGCCGTGAACTCATCTTTGGGAATCTGATCCACAGCGCTGCCGAGAGACCCGCAAACTTCATCCGCCACTTTAGCAGTCATTGTGTCTGTGAGCCGGAGGGTCGCGGAGTTAAACGGATGTTCGGGTTCGTTCCTCCAGCTTTCTGCCTCTCAAACATTCTGAATATTTTCCCTCATCTCGCCTGTTAACCCTTATCTGTTCTCCGCCTCTCATTTCTTGTAGACTAAATAGCTCCGGGATGCTGCTGTAAGGCTATAAAGGGAATCTCTGGGTGTCCCGTTACGTCATTCACCAAATATGGACTTATGTTTTTATTAAAAAAAAAAAAAAAAAAAGGGAACTCCAGAAGCAGGGGGGGTGGGGGGGGGCGGGACGAGCTGCGAGGAAAAACCAAATCAAACATCTCCATCGACGTTTAACTGAATTTCTTTTAAATGTTTTCATGATTTTTTTTTTTTTGCGTGATTTTGTTTGAACATTTCTCACATAAAACCGTCACGTGCTTCATTCTGCACTCCAGATTAAAGGAAAAAAAGGCTCCATCACTCGGAATTCCGGTCACACTTCTCCATAAATGGGCTCTCCGGTGAGGTGAGAGGATCCCGGGCTGCTTATATGGCCGGTATCCGGGCAGAGCGCGTCTCTTTGTGCTGTCTTTGTGCCAGCTGAGCCCACACACTGACTGCACGGACCCATTTGTTTTCTCTCCTGCCTTGTCAGGAACAGATTACAGCTCTGACTGAGTCCTGCTATTGTTGGCTGCGGAGATAGATGAGGTGATTAGTGAGAGAATAATCTGTCACTTCATTTCCTTGAGAAGACGGTTTGTGTCGAAGACGCCTCTTGTTCCAAAAATGGACCGAAAATTAAAAAAAAGAAATCAGTGGTGCGGTTGCATAACTGAGTTTTGATGAGGTTTCAAACAGGTTTCATGAAGACAGGAGACATTTAATCCATCTCATGTTTACACGAGCACATCAACTCATTTTAGCACAAACTTCTTTAAAAAATCAGGCTTCGTTATGAACTGATAATGTTTCTGCTGTTGCCCCAAAAAAAGACAAAACCACCATCACACGTCTCTGTTTCATCCTAAATTTTTGGGTTCAAGCTGAATATTTTAAAGGTTTCAGCTGATTTTGTTGCAGCGGGATGAAGAAACCGTCACTGAGGTTCAGTTCAAACTGTAAAAGTCGCCTTTGTTGAGTTTCTGACATTAAGTTTCCTACATTTTGACAGAGTTTCAGTGATTTCATCTGATCATTTCTCTGTTTCTGAAGCTCTTTAAAAAAACACAGAGTTTATAGCTTTTAAACTGGCTCTGTGTGTGTGTGTGTGTGTGTGTGTGTGTTGAGATATTTGATGTGGGATCAACAAAAATAAGACATAACACAGATTTTTATGGAGATGTTGCAGCCTGATCTCAGAGGAAATTAAAATTCGAACAGGAAGAAATGTCACATGTACAAGAAGAAGAGGAGCGTTTGAATCGAACCAAAACTAAAACCGAAGCCAAACTCGGAGAGAAAATGAGCTAAAACGAACAAACTGTGACAAGATTTTCCTCTAATTTGCTGAAACAAACTCAAACTGTTAAAAAAAACAAATGATTTCTTCTCTTCGTGCACACGGGCGGAGTGTTTTTGTCCTCGAAGATACAAAGTGGAGCTTTTGATCTTTAGTAACCTTGTTTTCTTTATAAACTGGCTCCTGATTTTGTTTGCATGAAGACGGACAGAAACGTTTTGAATCGAAAAGCAGCAGTTTGAACGGTTTCATCTGTTTCTGAAACGTTTCCTCTGGTTGACAGCAAGAAACACAACAGTTCAAACTCAAGGAAGAAGAAGAAAACAGCCAGAGAGCAAACGTGGATGTGAATTAAAGACTTTGAAGCACCTGAAGGCCTCAAACCTCCAGGTGAAAGATGAGTGAAGCTCAGATCTGCTGCAGATGTTCAAGATCCAAAGATGAAATCTTTAACAAAAACCTTCAAGTCTGAATTTATATTTTACGTTCTGCAGAAGATTAATCTTTTTATTCGGCCTCCTCGTGAGCTTTTCTTTGGTTTTAAAGACGATCTGAAGATAAAAGCCTGAACATTTTTAGATATTAGGAGTGTGAAGAGGACGTCTGTTTGATTATCGGTGTTATGGATCAGAAAGTTGATGAGGACGAGTGTGTTTGTCTGCGAGGACGAGCAGAGCGAGCAGGAGGAGCTGCAGCTCCGCGAGCCTTTTAACGCCCACAGCTACAAAAATGTTGGTGTGTATTGTCGTTGTGTGGCGAGCCGCCCACCCTGTGGCAGATGGGGGTTTGGCCAGTCCTCACGCACACACACACACACACACACATGCACACACACACACACACACACACAGACTCAACAATTCAAATACACACATTTAGGAAACACACGAACACAAAAACACACTTTCAGTTGTTTTCTCACTCTGCAACAAACATACACACCGACACACACACACACACACACACTTTCTCTGTCATAATCTGTCGAACAAACACACACAACTCCACCCACACACACACACACGCACACACACACACACACACACTCTCAGCTCCGTGGGGACGGTGCCCTGCTTCCACCCTTCGCCCACGCTCCTCCGGGCCGTCGAGGCTCTGGGGGGTTTTTGGTTTTGTGTTTGGTGGCTCGGGGTGTCAGCCGGGGGTCCGGCGGCTCGGCAGACCCCACCACGCCGATTAATCATCTGTCATCTGTGTTTTCTGTGAATATGGATCTTTGTCTTCATCCCGAAACGACGCTCAGGTCGCCTGCTCGCCGCCTGACGCCCTTTTCTCCAGTTTTTTTGCAACCGAACGACACGAAAAACATGAAACCAAGCAAAGAGCTTCGTCTGAGGCTTTTCTCTCATGCAGTCATCTGCTGCTCGAGCAGAATCTGTGACCCCGAAGACCCCCGAGATGACACCTCACTGTTCTGCCGTCAAAAACACGAGAGCAGCACCGAACAAAAGGAGGCTGTTTCTCTCCTGACGATGAAATCTGAGGATTTGCTTCTCAAACTTATTTTCTTTCACACATTTCTGCAAGTTTTTCTCACTTTTCCGATGCAAACTCCTGCTTTTACACACTGATCCACCTTCATCGAGCTCTTCTGAGACTCGATAAAGTCATTTTATTCAGTCAGATCTCGTCTGAGATGTAAAGAGTCTCTTTCTACAAGATTCCTTCATATTTTCTGCACCTATGTTGCTTTTTTTAACTCTCCATTTTTGTGTTTAGCATCTAAAGGCCCAAAAAATGTGATTTGTAGATGTTTGCTCAACCCAGATTCCCCACACGGATTAAAATAGTTTCATCTCATTTTGCCTTTTTTTTTTTTAAATGCATCTTCTTGTTTGACAAAAGCAAAGCTAATCTGCACTGAATCCACATGTGAGAGAGAAAATCCTTGTTTTTGAAAGACGTGCTGCAGGTTGACTTCAGATTGAATCAGTTTTCTCTCAACAAAAGACGCTCTGACTTTAAATAAACACCATAAATCATCAGAATTTTCTGCTCCTGTTGCTTCCAGAGTGGTAGGTGTTTTTTTTAAATGCTCGGTGACTCATTTAGTAATAAAATGCTTCTCCTGGTTTTTCCCTGCAGCAGAGCGACATTATGAAATACTACGAAGCAAACGCTCGATAAACGAAAAGTACCTGATACTCTTTTATAAAAACACCACAGGACTTAACTAATGTTAAACCAGTAGGCGTTGTTTAATTTTGGTGATGAGAAACTCGATGCCGAGGCGTTTGGATAACAAAAAAAAGCTCCATAAATCATTCTGATTCGCTCTGAGATGCTTCATGTTTAATCGTCTCTCAGGTTCCTCGTTCTGGCACGAAACTCCTGCTCAGCCTGCAGATGAGTCAGGCTTCAGGAGGTTTGGACGCCGCTCCCTCCGAGCAAACCATCAATAGAAGCGATTGCATATTCATGGGGAATGTATTGACTGCTGAGCGTCAGATAATAGACAGGCCCGTCAAAGGCCGAGGAGCTGCAGAGAAAAGCCTGAGCCGGATCTCTGCGACCCTCGACGTGTCCACGGCGTCCAATCAGGATAATTAGCTTTAGGACGAGTCAGCGTCGCTTTTTGTTGCTCGAGGAGCCAAAGAAGCACAGACGGAGTTACATCATGTGCAGCTTCGTCCAAAAAAACCATAAAAAATACCAGATTTTCAAATGTTTTCAAACACACTTTCATGAAACAAATTCAACTTCAACCACTGAAACATTACAGGGTTTAAAATCTTTTCCTGTAATCTGTTTTCATGTGCAGGATTTTTTTTAAAGCTTCTTAAATCAAAGTTACTGTGAAAACAAAATTCTTGACACTTCTGCTCTCAGAAACAAAAACCTCAACCACAACGTGACGCAAATAATCAGAATTAACATCCCACAATCAAATCAGAGCTGCAGCCATCAGGTTTTTTATTATATTACTCAATTTATCAAATTATCTTTTGTCTGAAGAGCCTGAGAAAATGAAATAAATTTCCCAGAGCCCGACCTTTTTCTGTTTTACCACCACAGAAGAGAAAAAATGATCAAAGTATCACGTTTAAGGAGCCGAAATAAAGAAAGTTCAGCATTTCTGATCCATTAATCTTAAAAATATGAATATTTGTGGGTCATTTCAGCTCCACAATAAAACAAATAACTGCAATTTTCTTTAAATTTTAAATGTTTTTTTGTGTTTTTTAGAAAACAAAGAAAGAAAAACAGCTAACAGTGTTTTAAGGCCTTTTGCTGACTCATCAAATCTTTACACTTACATAAACTGAACATCGAGCTTCGATACTGACACAGAGAAACGTGAAAATAGTCTGAAATTATTCATATTTCACCCAGAAAACACAATAAAACTACATGGAATTCAATAAACTCTGACAGAGTCTCAAATCTGAGCAGCAGAGAAGAAAACCTTCATAAAAACACTGATTATCACAAAATATTCTCATTATTTCTCTTAAAAAATGCAGGTAAACGTTATTATCTTGTTGAATTTTGTGAAACTAAAGGCTTCAAATGTTGATATTCAAACCTTTCAAGGTATTTCAGCTCCTTTTTGAACATGTTTGGATCTTTGTGTTTTCTCAAAACAAAAAAAAGCCTTTTTACAAACTGATGGAAAGTGACTTCAGGAGAAACAGAACGGCTGATAAGAACAAAATAAGCTCCAAAAAAGACGCAGTTTGAGTTTTTTCTCAATGATCTTTGCTCTCTTTCCCATTTCTTTGCTACGATTCGTAGCATAAATTAACTCCAGAGTTCTTTTTTCAGCTAAAACCTGAAGGTGAGTAAACTTATTTCATGTAAAAACCTCCATCAGCTTCTTTCTTAAACTCAGCTTAAGTGGATTTTTCACCCAGAAGAACAAGAAGGAAACTCACTTTAAAGCAGCAGCGAAGAGAAATCCTCCTCGTCCTCCGTCAGGATCCCACCGAGACGGCGAGCGGCGGCCTCCTGCTCGAACCTCCACAGAGACGGACGGAGGAACAGATGGAGGAGGAGAAGGAGCTCGATGGAGAAGGAGAAGGAGCTCGATGGAGAAGAAGCTCGATGGAGGAGCTTCAGGAGGTGAATGAAGCTCAACGTTCGTCCACAAAGTTACCCGCCCCGGATCTGTGGCTCGTCCCCGGAAAGGGTCATCATCACCCGGGGTCTGAGTGGGCTGTCAATGACAAAAAGAGAGAGAGAGAGAGTGTGTGTGTGTGTGTGATTGTGTGTGTGTGTGTGTGTGTGTGTAGGGGGGAGAAACAATACGATTGTTCCCACTTCACTTCGCTTCCACCCTCACAGTTAAAATTGTTATGGAAATGAAGTGGAGTTTTGCTGGACGGCAGATCGTAACACAGAGATGTTTGTGAAGGCCGGAGGTGTTTCAGCGCGGCAGCTGCTAAAGAGGCCGATGAAGAGGAAGAAGATGAAGATGATGATCAACAAACATGTTTAATACTGAGGCAGAAGTCTCTCTGAAGCGGAGAAATTAAAACATTTAACCCTCCTGATGCTGTAATGATGTTAAAATCATCTTAATCCACACTGACAGATGTTTTAACGTCATGTTGTTTCAATATTCTGTTTCATTTGTGCATCATTTAGTAACTTTCCTCCAACATTCAGCTGATAATCTTTAAAATTTGAGCCTGACGAGACGGAAACAAACAAAACTTTGACTGGCACAGTTTGTATTACGTTCGATTAAACCAGTCCAAGAACTTATGGCACTTATTGGTCATTTAGACTCCAAATTATGTTAAAAAAAAGGGGCCAGGTTGAAGTATTTTATCAAGTTTATTTGCTAAATATGAGCAAAGGGAATCTGAAGTGAAACACAAAATGTTTCCCTTCATGCAGAAAAAGCAGAAATCCTCCTTCAGTCATTATTATTCAAACAGAAAAAACAGGCATCGATCGTCATATTGATTTGAACACAGGTTGTATTTCAATACGCAGTTTTTTAAGGCTAAAAGTTTTTTTG
>JAPZDV010000003.1:24182799-24192972 GCA_029814665.1 Acanthurus lineatus | reverse complement strand
GTGTTTTGCAGCTTTGAAAGGTCAAAAGTTTGAAATTTTGAACAGCAGCGGAGTTAAGTAAAGATTCTGTATTCGTTCACAGTATCTCAGTGCTTTTTTTCCCAGCATGTTTTCATTTTATTTTAACTTTTTTTTTACATACATGATGTTTGTGTGTGTGTTTAGTTGATTGGTGAATTAATCTTCCAGTCTTCATGCAGCATCACTGAACTCTGTTTACAGTTTTAACCATTATTTGTGAAAGTAGAACATAAACGTCACTTTTAATTGTTTAATTTGCAGATGATGTAATCCAATGCAAAACTGTCTTGTTTTCAGGCCTTTTAACACCATGGAGCGCAAGTCGTCCTATGGGGTTGTGGAATGTGATCCAAACAGGAAGGAGGTGACGGTGAAGACGGGAGGAGTAAACGACAAGGCGTCGCGAAAGACCTACACGTTCGATATGGTGAGCGAATGCAGACTGGCTGCTTTTGTCTTCTTCTTCTTCTTTTAAGAAGCCGAGTTCATGCTGTGGTTCGGCTCATCAGTCACAAGTCAGCCACATCATTTAACACACACTGCTTTATCATCTATTTTTACTCTAAATGGGACCATAATTAACAAAATGAACATCATGATGAGCTGAAGAAGACTTTAAACTGAGACTGAGACCTTAAACTGATTATGAAACAGTTTGCTGAAGACAAATTTAAGTAAGAAGTGAACTTAAAACAGGATTTCTGTTTGCAACCAGCTGAATCCCCCTTTCTGGCCATTAAAAGGATGAAACTGCAGCATTTGCAGTTTTCAAACCTGAAAGCCTCGTGCATTATTTCCACTCTCCTTGATCAGGATGTTTTAGTCACTGACACAAACCAGCTGATGCTGCAGCCCAGCTGTCACTCCAGGTGATAAAAGGGAAAGAGGAGCTTATTTTCTTCTGTTTTATTCAATTCTTCTGTCCTCAGGTGTTTGGTGCATCTGCCAAGCAGATTGAAGTGTACAGGAGCGTCGTTTGTCCCATTCTGGATGAAGTCATCATGGGATACAACTGCACTGTGTTTGCGTAAGTGTTTTGCAGCTGCTTTGTGGTTCTTCAGTAAACAGATAAATCAAATATAATCACCTTCTTTTCTGCTCTGAACTGAACTGTAACAATGTTTTCTACCTTAAATGAATTAACTTGTCCCTTCCCTGTTGTCGTTTGCAGCTACGGTCAGACCGGAACAGGAAAGACGTTCACCATGGAGGGAGAGAGGAGTCCAAACGAGCAGTTCACCTGGGAGGAGGTGAGTTCAGTCTGCAGAAAGCAAACACTGACGTTTTGTCATAAACCAGAACAGATGTTGCTCTAATAAAAAGACTGTGGCGGTAAAATTGAACTGATGGTTTGTGAAACTTGGCGTGTTTGTGTGTTTCAGGACCCTCTGGCCGGCATCATCCCCAGGACGCTGCACCAGATCTTTGAGAAGCTCTCTGAGAACGGCACAGAGTTCTCAGTCAAAGTCTCCCTGCTGGAGATTTACAACGAGGAGCTGTTCGACCTGCTCAGCCCGAGCGAGGACGTCACCGAGCGGCTGCAGCTCTTCGACGACCCGCGCAACAAGGTAATGAACAAATATCTGCTGTTCTGAATCCAGGAGCTATTTTTAAAAGATCTCCTGCAGCTCTTTGAACTGTGTCTGCTTGCTCTGTTTCCTCTGCTTTTTTTCATTCTAAATGTGCTTTTTTGCTTCTCCTTGATACAAAGGCAATGAAATGTGATGTGTTCGTGCCTGCTGGGAAAAAATGGAACCTATTAAGTCTTAATAAAACTGATACGGATCAAATCAGATGGTCCTGGTTTGGCTCTAATGAGCCTGCAGATGTGGCTCATGTTGATAAGCTCTGCCTTGATGTTTGTTGTGATGTTTGCTGTGATGTTGGTCCTGACTGCTGTGTTGTGTGTCGCAGCGTGGCGTGGTGGTGAAGGGGCTGGAGGAGGTGACGGTTCACAACAAGGATGAGGTTTATCAGATCCTGGAGAGAGGAGCAGCCAAGAGGAGGACGGCCTCCACGCTCATGAACGCCTACTCCAGGTACTCAGAGAGAGGAAACTGATCTGATCTGAGAGAGAAATCAACCTTCAGATAGCAGTCAAATAAAACATGAACCACCAGCTGTGATTCACATCTGCAGCTTTGACTTTTCAGCCTTTTTAACTTGTCTCAAACTCGATTTGCAGTCGCTCCCACTCTGTGTTCTCGGTCACCATTCACATGAAGGAGATCACTCTGGATGGAGAGGAGCTGGTGAAGATCGGAAAACTCAATCTGGTAACAATCCTTCATTGTGTTAAGAAATTAATGTTAGTTAATAGGCTGAAACAGGGAAATATAAACTGAGAGTGATCCATATTTTTGCATATTTAAAGATAATTTAACATGTAAAACCTGAGTCTGTTTAGGGGAAAAGATCTCCATATTTTACATTTTAAAAGCTTTAACAGTAAAACAGTTACATCTGTTAGAAATCACCTTCAGACCAGTGAGACAGTGAACGCCTCCTCCTCTCCAGGTGGACCTCGCCGGCAGCGAGAACATCGGCCGCTCAGGTGCGGTGGACAAACGAGCTCGCGAGGCGGGAAACATCAACCAGTCGCTGCTGACTCTGGGCCGAGTGATCACCGCGCTGGTGGAGAAGAGGCCTCACGTCCCGTACAGGTGGAGTCACCAAACATCTCTGAAATCAGATCCAAAGTTTACCTTGCAGGGTGTTTTTTATTAAAGGCTGCAGTGTGAACTCAGTCTGCCGTCTGCTGATACAAATGCAGAAGAAAAGTGCTGCAAAAACCAACATGAAGGTCTTAATGTTCAGTTTTGTTGAATATTGTTGTTGTTGTTGGATGTTTGTGGCTCTGCTGAACTAAACATTATACAAAGAAATGCATCTTTTTTGCTTAATCTATCTTTGTTGATAGAAATTTAGTGCACAAAATAATAGAAATACCTGTCAGCATAAAACTGTCACTGCCCCCTGGTGGACAAACTCAAATCTCATCAGACTTTGTTGAATCTGAACTTAATTTCTGACAAACTCAGAATATTAACTACCTGCAATGAGTTGATATCAGCTGATGTATCAAACTGGATGACTTGTGGGTTTGTCTTTAATTACAGGACGGATAAATGACGTGTTTTCTCCCCACAGAGAGTCAAAGCTGACCAGGATCCTGCAGGACTCACTGGGAGGACGAACCAAAACCTCCATCATCGCCACCGTGTCGCCTTCCTCCAGCAACCTGGAGGTACGTTCAGGTGTCCGCGAACACGCTCGAGCTGCTTGAGAGATGAAATTTCTATTTTTTTTTAACACATGATTGACATTTTAAAGTTGAGAGCCTTCACAGATCCACTCTGCTCCTCTGACTCAGCTCTTGCTCATGCATGTGATCTTGTTTCCGTCTGTGCAGGAGACTCTGAGCACGCTGGAGTACGCCAGCAGAGCCAAGAACATCATGAACAAACCTGAGGTCAACCAGAAACTCACCAAGAGGACGCTCATCAAGGTAGACGAGTCCCACTCGACTCGAGCTTCATCCTCAGTCCATCAAAAGCAGAAAACAAGTCACTAGTTGGATGAAAAGCCTTTGATTCAGACATGAAGCCAAAAAGAAAATGACAAGTGTGTATGTGTGTGTGTGTTTTTTCAGGAATACACAGAGGAGATCGAGCGTCTGAAGCGCGACCTGGCCGCCACTCGAGACAAGAACGGAGTTTATCTGTCTGCAGAAAACTACGAGTGAGTCACATGAAAGAACGATAAAACACAGAGTTTAATTTGTTTTCTGAGCTTCATCCTTTAAAAGTCACCTGTTTCATCACCAAAATAAAGTAAAACTGCAGAATCTGACTGAACTTAAAAACTTCTCTGAACCTAAATTCTTAAACTTCCCCTCCTGTCATTTTTTTCTTTGTGGTTATTTGAAGTTTCAACTGGTTTGAAAGTTTGTTTGAACGTCCTGAGGAGATTAAAACTGAACTGCAGCTACAGATTTGTGTTTATTTTCAGTTCAGTTTTAAACATAACTCTTTTTCTTTGTTTGCAGCTTAAAAAATTAGTCCACGAAAGTAGAAAATATGAAAGTGTGTGTGTGTTTTCAGGAGTATGATGGGTCAGATCACCGCTCATGAGGAACACACAGCAGAGCACATCGACCGGATCGCTGCCATGGAGGAGGAGCTTAAGCGGGTACGTGAGTCTGACTTTAACCTTCAGGCTTCTTCGGGATGGAGAAACGTAATCCAGACCTGCAGGTCTTTGCAGCGGCTTCAAGAAAATCAGAACAGATTTTGGATTTTCAAGTTGCTGAGAGAATAATCTGTCAGTTTAGACGTTCTTGCACACTTTACTGACAGACTTTGTTGCAATAAAGGAGCAGAATTACAGCTTTAATTAAAAAAAACTAACCAGTTGCAGCGTAAAATCAGTGATCAAATTAATGTTGAGCTGCTGTGACAGATTGTTTTGTTTGAACACAAGCAAACATCTGAGAGAACGTTTGAACTGTTTTATGATTCATGTTTTGTGAATCAATCAGAGCTGCTGTCGTTTCCTCCCGCATCAGATGTCCTCACGCCGTTTCTCTCTGCAGGTGACCGAGCTGTTTTCAGACAGTAAATCCAAGCTGGAGCAGTGCGCCGCCGATCTGGACGAGAAGCAGCAGAAGTGAGTGATTATTACTCAACATGTCAGCACGTTAAACACACAGGTGGAAGCAGAGCGAAGCTGCCTGCAGTTTAAACCAAAGAAACCTGTTTTTAATTTAGCTTAACTCCATCAACAGAAGTACAAAAGTACTGATACTACAGTGTGGAAATACTCCAATACCAGTTAATATTCTGGAGATGCATGGTTTTCACTGGACAGGAAGGGGTGAAACACTAATCTAGAAAAGTAACTAGTAACTTAAGCTGTCAAACAAATGTAGCTAAAGTTGCAGAAAATGGAAACACTCAAGCACAAGTACCTCTAATTTAGTAACTGAGTAAATGTACTTAATTAAATGTGCTTCCCTGCTGATTTCAGGCTGGAGGAGACGAGTCAAGACCTGCAGAAGACCAAAGAGAAGCTGAGTCAGGAGGAGTTCATCTGCTCGGAGCTCACCTCAGTGCAGGAGAACCTGTTCAGCGACGCCGGGCAGGTAAAGACGCCTCAACACACACGACTGCAGCTTCCTGAAAACTCACTGTGACGCTCTGATGTTACCTACTTATCAAAGCTGATCACCGCTGTGGTCATCATTCACTCCGTTCTTCTCTTTTTCTCTGTCGATTGTTCCTCTTTTTTTCTACGTGTACTTTCCAAACTATTTATAACATCCCGTAAAAAGCAGCAGCCTGTGTGTAACTTCCTGTTTTCTTATGAAAAATGTCAGCGTTGTTGTTTTTTTAAATCTTGTTTGCGCTCAGATGGATAAAAATAAGACGAACAGGAAGTTTGAGTGTGATCTGCATCATCGATGTTTTAAGGGGGGGGCTCATATTTGGGGCCTGTTGCTGAGAGGTTTTTTGTGTTTCCTCCACCAGCTGCTGAGCACAGCGGACGCCAGCACCAGTGACGTGTCGGGTCTTCATGACAAGCTGGACAGGAAGAAAAAGGTCACTTTTCAAACGGCACACAGTCACTGTCGAGTAAAAAACACACACCTCCAAATGAGAACAAAAATGTTCTGTTCAAAAGAAAGTAAAGGTAGTAATGTGAGACTGTCCGGCTTTAAAAGCTGCAGTCGAAGGTTTGTCGGCTGGCTTCACATCAGATCCTCACATTTTATTTGATTATCTGAACAGCTCACTAAACTCTGTGACTCTGTCAACTTTTGATCAGCTTTTCCACAATTAAAACACACCAGACCTTTTTAAATCAAAGATTACGTCTCTGTATATTTTGTTGATCAACAGTCCAAAAAGACCAAAGTTGCTCAGCTCAGATGACACAAACCTGAAGCTGAACACCTGTTAAGTCTTTAAAACCTGACAGGCATCGAAGGGATGAATTTTTATCAGCTTTTTCTCAAAAATGAGAAGTTGAGTTTGTGACTTGTGAGCAGTTAAACTCACCACTGTTTCATCCACTGATTCTTCAGTCTGGTGTGACCGGTGACTCATAATCTCTGATGTTAGAAAACTCTGCAGAAATCACAATGAATGCCACACAAAACTGAGTCAGTTTGCTCACAGAGTCTTTGCTTGTGTCAGTGTGTTTTCTCACTTTGCATGATCCCATAATTCATGTTGTTAGAACGTTTTATTGACCATCAGAAGTGTTGCAGATTATTTTCTGCAATAATCATGTCAGCTTTAGAAATCAAAAGTCTGAGAGCTACAAAAAACACACAAAAATCAGTGTATGTGCATGAAAAACTGTGTGATGCTGACAGCAGATATAAAAGCACTGACAAACACTGAACTCTCCTGAACCTGCAGGTGGAGCAGCACAACAGGCAGATCCAGCAGAGTTTCGCTCAGCAGATGGACGGAGCGTTCAGCAGCATGCAGCGCCGCCTGCAGCAGCAGGGCGCCAAACAGCAGGACATGCTGAGCAGCTACTCACAGGCCATGGGTGAGATTAGAGAGCCGCTGAGCTCGTCTTATGCTCCTCACAGCAGCAGTTTTTAGAGGAGAGAAAACGTTCAGAGCATTTTTCTGCATTCGTGGATGAATGAGAGTTGCTAACTTTCTCGTTCTGTCTCTGTTTCTGTGTCTCGCTGTCCTCCCTGCTCAGACGGTTTGATGGTGATGAACGAGGCGGCGCTGAAGGGAGCTATGACCACCGTGGAGTCCCTGGTGGGCGGAGTCAGGCAGCTGGTGGCCGAGGGCGTCGGTCGCTGTCAGGACAAAGTGCAACAGCAGGAGGCGCTGTGCCTGCAGGACAAGGAGAGCGTGCTGCAGCTGCTGGTGAGGACAAAACCAGGACTGTTAGCCTCTGAAATTAGATTTCTCTGTTTTCTTCATAATTGAATTCCAGTTGTGGGTAAAAAACGAACCTTTTGAAAGCTTCTGGGATTTTGTTTGTCTGTGCGTTCAGGAGGAGCACCGACAGGACATGGAGGAGGTCCTGGTGACTCGGACTCTGATGGGTCTGACAGCGCTGAAGGAGCTCAGCGACAGTCTGAGAGCCACAGTGGAGAAGCAGCGAGCTCTGGCCGACGAGGTTTGTCAGCATCTTTATTCTCTCTTTTTGCACCCGCGCTAAAGCTTCCCGTCATCCTCATCATTACCGTTGTCTCCTCCCTCTCAGGTGGAGGCCATGAAGGAGGTGGGTGTGTTCTTCGGCGGCTTGGTTCAGGAGCTGGCCGGGCTGCGGGAGGCCACCGTGCAGGGCCTGAGCTCCCTGCAGGCCGAACAGGACAAGCTGGAGGACGAGATCAGACAGGTTCAGGAGAGACACCAGACGGTAAGAGCTCACCTGTGAGACACGACGCAGACCGATGCAGCTTCGACCCTGCTGGGGTTCGAATGTGCAGAGAGAGCCGAGTCTTTTTGTCCAAGATCTCTTTGATTTAACACCACGCCAGTTTGCACAAGTCTCTATTTGTTTTGTGCAAAGTGCAAAGGATATATTTACTCAAAAAAGCAGCTTTTTGCACCATTTTGTACTTTAAATAAAGAAGAATTACACTATTCAGTTAACTTGCATCACTTAATTCAACAATAAAAGCACTGGTCATATACAGACTAAGATTCTCCAAAGTTGGCACCGACTTTTTAATGTAAACATTGTCCAGCAGCTCAGTTTATATATTTAAAAAAAATCTTGAATATATTTCAGGTAACATCTGTATGTTGTGTAATGAAGGCAAACAAAGATTAGCACCTTTGGGAGTCATAACTGAGCAGTTTTTTTTAAGATTTGGGATACTTTTTCAGCTCCGCTGCTACTTTACTGTCTAATAGCCACACTGCCACTTACGAAAGGCCGATTTTATCAGACTGTTTTAACGTCACTGGCACCTGTTTTCCAGGGCATGAAGCAGACCATCCAGTGTCTGCAGGACCAGCTCAACCTGCTGACGATGGAGACCCAGAAGGACTACACGGGTCTGCGCTCTGCTTCCAAATCTCTGCAGAAACCGCTGCAGATCCTGCAGGAGAACATCGGCAGGTGAGTCTGAGTGAAAGATTGTCAAGAGCTGCAAACAGAAATCATGTTCAAAGTCAGATTTGTGGCCAAATGTTCAGTTCAAAAAGGTGCAAACTTTTGTTGTAAACTTTGAATTAAAAATGTTAAAGAATTATCAGTCAGCAGCATCATGTTATCTGTTTTTTCTTGTTTCTCTGCTTGCAGGGGTTTCAGCACCGTCGAGCGTCAGGCCTCAGCCCAGGCGGACCTCCTCTCCTCCACCTCCTCCTCTCTGGCCTCCTCCTTGCGCCTGACTGCTGATGAGAGCCGGCAGACGCTGGAGGAGATGACGGGCTGCTGCTCCCACCTCCACAGCTCGGTGTCCGGTACGAAAACCGTCATTTCCTCAGTTATCGTTTCAGCCGTGAACTAGTGTTGTAGTCAAGACCACCTAACCCGAGTTGAGTCATGACCAAGACCAGAGCATGCAAAGACCGAGTCAAGACCGAGACCAAACCAATCAGTCACTGATTGATAAATTACACCGTGTGTATTATCTTGTGTGATCAGTATATGATACTGTATGTAATCAACAGACGTATTAGTCTTAGTCATACTGAAAAATGTATTTATTTTAAATGTAAAGCCATTTTCAAGGCCAACAGGCCTGCAGTAGAAAATAATTTCCCCATTTTACATGGTGCTTTCAAAAGTAAGCACTGTCACAGTCAATGTATGAGAAACAAAGACTTCAAAAGCGAATCTGAAACAAATTTACAATATTTTAAATTTTTTTTGTAATTTTTCAAAATGATGCATGACAAAAGCAGAGAGGCAGTATGACTACAACCTTGTTAAAATTAAGACCTGAAAATTATTCTTAACAACAAACATGGCAAAATGGAAACACACACTGTACCAGTCAAAAGTTTGGACACACTTTCCCACTGACTTGAGTGAGAAAGTGTGTCCAAACTTTTGACTGAGAGTGTGTCCTTTGCATAAGAAAACCACTCATCTAATCTAGTTTACACTTGGTGTGCTGCTGGGTTAGGGGAATGCAGTTGTAGACTTAAGATGCAAATAATAATAAACTGAATAAACAAACCAAATAACAAACAAAAAAATAAATAAATCTCCAACTTTTGACACTGCTGCAACTACGTTTTTCAGATGGTTACACAAGCATATGCTTTAGCAGCATCATATTAATTATCTTTTAATTAGTGAATTACATTACATAAACCGAAGACTGAGTGAGTGAAGTGAAGGGAGGGAGAGAGGAGCTCGCCACTCTCAAAACACACAGCGCATGCATTACAACTGTGATCTTATGCCTAGGCAAAATGCTGAATATTCTGTATATATTCAAAATCCAGATGATTATCCTTCAAGTAATGAACCTTAAACAGTTTTTATAAACAGATGAAGTAGTATGTTCAAACTACTTATAGTGGAGGCGCATTATACATTATACCCTCTCTTATGGGTTATTCAATGTCTCTCGCCCAAGTGAGGGAGCGCCAGAGTGACGCAACATGACGAGGGGCAGAAATATGACTGAAACCTACCAAATCAAATTAAAGCATAAGCACACAGACTGACTGTTTTCTATCAATGTAACTTGTAACTAAAGATCGACTCAAATGTAGTTTTTGCTGCTTATGTATGTTGTTTATGTAAAGACGACCTGCCTGTGGCAGCTCTTTAGCAAGCTAACCTGAAATATTAACATAGCTTCTGAGAAATTAAGAAAGCTAGTGCTGACAAATTGTTGGTCATGTGTCAAAGTTTTGCTTATGGTACAAAAAAAGGAAGGGACAGAGCACATACAGCTAATTAATAACGACATTAATGCTGTGTTTGTAGCTAGCTTTGCCAGCTTGACACTTTTCCTTATGTTTTCTTTCAAATTGAGGATAAAAGTTCGGCGTGGTCCCAGCCGTCTCGGTCAAAGTTGCTTTACAGACATTACACTCTGCTGGGTGTTTTCTCTTTCCACTGGATTTGCAAACAAATGCTTTGTGTTTTGAATAAGCAAATCTTAGCGTTAACACTTTCAAAGTAACAAACTTTATTGATACATTTGAA
>JAPZDV010000003.1:24171400-24182699 GCA_029814665.1 Acanthurus lineatus | reverse complement strand
AGCGTTAACACTTTCAAAGTAACAAACTTTATTGATACATTTGAATGTGGGAGTTTTACTCTCAAATGCAGTTTTAAAAAAATCCCTGGAGCTGTGGTCTTGGCTGGTCTTGAGGAAAAATCCCGAGTCCGGCTCATCCGAGACCGAGACAAGACCAAGACCTTGAAAATGTGGTCTTGAGACCAAGACCGAACTCGAGTACTACAACACTACCGTGAACTCACACCTGCAGCACCTGCAGTTCATGTTTGTGTTGACGCTGTGGGTTTGTGACTGCAGGTCTGGTTGAACGTGACCTCCAGTGGAGCTCCAGAGCTGCAGAGCATGCAGAGACTCAAGCCAAGAAACACCTGTCCTTACTGGGGACAGTTTCCACCGAAGCTCAGACTCTCCATCAGGTAAGTGGCCCCTACATTTGACTTCCTGTTTCCATGAATCATAACAAACTGCAGCTTCACTCCTTCATCTTTTCTCTCCAGAATGTTGAGATGCGTTGCGCTGACCAGCTCCGAACATTCGAGGTGGAGCTCTCAGACCGGCAGCAGGAGGTGAAGCGCTCTTTGATGGATGTGAAGAACCAGACCTCCTTGGACCGGACTGTCCTGGACCACCAGCAGGCGGAGCTCCAGGGCGACATGCAGACAAGCCAACAGCTGGTCCACAGCTTCCTGCAGGAGGAGCTGCAGCAGGACGTTCCCACAGGTACACGAATCAACCTGGTCTCTTATTCTGTTCTGTCGCTGTGTTTTTATGGGTTTAAAAAGGTGCTTTCTTTTTATTCTGCTGGAAATTCCATCTGAAACATGAGGAGAACTCATCAGCTCTGGTCTTGTTAAGTCCTTTACACGTCTGAGATACAAGCCTGCTCTTCTGTTGCCTTCAGGAACGACCCCACAGCGTCGGGAGTTTGTGTATCCCAGGCAGCTGACGAAGTCGCGGAGCCGCCGCGAGCTGCTGGAGAGCCTGAGGAGGCAGCAGGAGGAGCTGCAGGCAGCCGTGGAGGAGGAGGAGGAGGATGAGGAGGACAAGCACAGCCAGGTTGACCATGTACGCTCACTTTTCAGACTGCAAGTTGTTCTTGTAATTTGATTTGATTATCTGATGTCTGATAGTTTCCTCACTTATCAGACTCACATAATGTCATTTAACATTTTACACAAAGTCGATGCATTTTATTTAAATCTGCTTCTCACAGATTCAGTTACATCGTTTACCATCATTCATTAGAAACTCTTGTTAATTTCTGCTCCACTTGCGTCTCGTTCGTCTTTGTTTTTGTGTCCAGGATTCTCTGGAGGACGAGCTGAGCACCTGTAACGAAAGCTTAGCCACCGAGCCGTCCTTCATCGACGAGAACCTCGTCTTCAACGAGAGCAAACGCGTTCCTTTCTTCAAGGTGAGATGTGTGGCGGAAATCTGAAATGAAGATCACTAACTATTGTCTTTTTATAGAGTGTTAAGCCTTTGCAAAGGGACGGAGTTATTTGTGTTTATTTATTACCTGCTGCTTTCAAAAAGGAAGAGGGTTTTTGAGCTCAGAGACAGAAGAGTGTGAGGTTACTGTCAGACTGAAACTCAGTTCATATATGAAGACACAATGAGTTCATAGTAAAAAATAGAAGCAGCTTAAAGACACATTTGGACGCAGAAATGCAGCAAAATCCTCACATAACGTTCTCTATGTATCAATAATGATTTTATGATTTTGTGATTTCTCTTTTCTAGCAAAAGAAGGGCAGCAAGAAGGAGACAAAGCTTCCTGCCAGATCGAAAGCCTCAGAAAACGAAGCCGCGTCGACGCCTCAGAAATCCAGACTGCCACTCCGCTGTCAGAACTAAAGCAGTTTTAATGTGCCGTTTTACTGTTGTTGTTGTTTAACTCTTTACTCTTAAGTTTAATCTTTTTGCCCTCTTAATGTAAAGATGCTGTCATGAACTGTTACTTGTTTTAGTTTCATCATTGTCTCGACATTTTCAAGTTGCTTGTAAAATTAAAGAGATTTATATCTGTTTTATACTTTTGTTGATATTGTTCTTTTATAATTAGTTTTTAGTAGTTTTGAGAAGAATACAGGTTTGCATATGTTGGTCTAAAATGAGGAACTGAGACTCTGTGAAGCAACAGGATTTGCTTCAACATCCACACTTTCAGTCAGTGTTTACTAAAGGTTCAGTCGTACATTTCCAGGGATTTTTTCCAACAGTGAAGATTTTCAGATCTCTAAGGAAACTTAACAAACTGTGACAAAGGTGTTGAACCTACTTGCAACCACAGCATTTCCCATAATCCTTAGAGGTGAATAATGAGGAGAACACTGTTGAGTGGTCCCAGCTGAATTGTGGAGGTGTTGTGCATTGACAGACTTTATATTATTCATTTGATCGTGAGTCTGTCAGTGCAGCTTTGTTCAAATGTTCATGTGTTTTTCCATCAACTCACTAACATACGGTTCCAACATGCATCTTACTTTGTGTGTTGTTTATTGTTTGCACTTTAAATTTTGACCAGAAACCTGCTGGTTGTCTCCTGTAACGTTTATCCGTTACAACATGAACAAATGTCAGGCTGTCTTAAAAAGTGTAAAATGGAAATAATTGTCAAAATGCATTATTTATGAATAGTGCAGAAATATTCAAGCACAGAAAGTTTCATTTGAAATACTGAGAAATTTTTGCATTACCTCCTAGTTTTTCCAGTGTAATTTGAATGTTTATGAGAAGAAAACAGTAACAGCAGCGGCTCAGCATCTGTATTTCTAGTTCAAACGTAAAAATTTTAACATAATCTTGAATCTTAATCTCTCAAATATGAAGACAAAATCAGATATCAGGAGGTTCAGTGATAACATCAAATGTGCCTGATCTTCTAAGTTTCAAAGCCTGTGAATAATAAACTATTGTGCAACCTGGTTGTCAGTGTTGCTTTGGTTTCTAAAAGATGTATTTTATCAGAATAATTCGTATTTTTCATTTCAACAACACTGAATTTAAGTGTTTTTTCAGTATTTTTTTTACATAAATAAAATTCAGTTGTATCCAGTTGTTCAAAATCTTCATATTGATGTTGGTTCTTTGAGAAAGCCAGAATAAAGTTTGCAGTTTGCAAACTTTCAGGAAGAAACCCAACTTAACAGATAAGGTAGCAATTAATATAAAAAATAAATTAGTTTTTTGATTAAACTTGGACCGCATGAGAAAAGCTGGGTTACTTTGTGCTGATTAACATATTAAAATATATACTTACACTTAATTTATGTGAATAAATTTAATCCTTCTTTTAAGTTTTAACATACTTTACTGGTAAAAAATATACAATAAAAAGTGGATTATTTCTATTCTTTTCTTAGTGTTAATATAATATAAATAAATTATTGTATAAATTAATCCCCCTAAACTTTATTTTACTGTATTTTTTACTTTTATTTTATCTGTTAAATACCTGTATGAGCGCGGGTTGTCATGTAGATGTCACTCTGTGCACACCTTGTACTTAATTAGTTCAAATTACTACCGTAATTCCGGGTTCAAGCGCAGGAGGAAAGTACCAACATTTTACTTTCGGTTTCTACCGGTGAAGATATATCCGCCATTTTCTCCCAAACCAAGAAGTTCTGCTGGAAACACTCGCTTAACTAAAAAAAAAAGGCTACCAAAAGCCACGTTCTCCTCAACAAAATCAAAACCAAACCGTTTAACCGAACCAAACTACCCTAAAATGTGTAGTTATGCCTCCGCCATGAACGGCTTCAAGGTGACCATCCGACGCGAAGCACCACGCCCGCTTACGTCATGCTGTTTTGCAAAAATAAACAATATAATAATACATAATTCAATACTAATATGATACAAACATTCGCAAAATTTTAGCTAGTTTGCGCTCAATTTTTAAAGATGATCAAATAAGAGTTCACCGTCGTCATGGTAACAAACAATACCGTAACTCTTTGATTATCCTTCGCTCGGTAAGAAGGCTGCTCTTGTATTCTTGTTAGTTTAACACCGTAATTTGTTCATTTTTATTATATTTAAACTACAGATAAATGTTGTTACGGTTAGTTTATGAGCTGGGTGGAGGATGAATTTTGCCAAACTCCCGCACACGAGTCGGCCAATCAGAGAAAAGTTCGGTGTCTTCACCCGGAACAAAACTCTTTGTAATAATACGGGTGTTTTTCTTATATTCTGAGTGATCGATGACCATCGATTGTTGTATATACAATGTAAAGTGTGTGTATTGTATTATCTTTGGACGAGTATGCCGAATATACGCGAATATTGCGTCTCTTGCTGCGTTTAGTCGGCGAAGGCGGGAGTCTGGGTATCGCGAGACTTCGTTCGGTAACTGCGTCTACAGACCGGAAGTGAGGGCGCGGCTCGACCATACTGTCAGAATCAAAACCGTTTCCCTTTCTGTCGGTGTGAAGTTCGGCTTTCTGTCGGTCTTGTGTTGATTTATGGACATGAAGAAGACTACAGTTGTTGCGTTCAGTGCGGTGCTGCTGTTGGCGGGGCTGAACGCCGCTCTGGCCGAAGATCAGAAGGTTTACGTCGAGTTCGGCGAGAAACTGAGCTTGGGCCCTTCATTTTCTGCGGCTATCAGCAGCCTCCTCTGGAAACATGACGGAAACATGGTAGTTGAATGGGTGAAAGATAAAATCGACAAGACTTATGGAAACTTTGTGGACCGCACAAATTTGGACAAAACCACTGGAATGTTGGAAATCACGAACATGACTGCAGCTGACGCGGGCCCGTACACGATTGAGATCAACAAGAAGGATCAGGGTCTCCGCTACAACGTGAACGTGATCAAGAGGGTGCCACAACCCGTTGTTGCGTTCAAACCCCTGGCTTGTTCTTCTACGGACACCTGTAAGTTGAGCTGTGACGGAGAAACTGAAGGCGCTGAACCCGTCGATTACTTCTGGAAGTTTGGAGATGGAGAGTGGAAGAAGACGGAGAAGACCATGTCCATCACCAGGGCCGACAACCCACGTGATAAAACGTTCACCTGTTACATGAAGAACCCAGTCAGCGAGAAAGAAAGTAAACCAGAGGACAACCCGTTCTACACAGAGGAAGTGGAAGCTCCCGCTGGAAATGGAGGTGCGATTGCTGCGGGAGTGCTCGTCCCCTTAGGCATCATCCTCGTCGCATTGGGAGTTTGGAGAAGAGACGACATCAAGGGGCTGTTCGGAGGATCCAGAGGTCCCAATAACAGTGCAGCTGGCGGTGGAGCAGGGACCGGTCAGGGTGTAAACCTTGACGACACCGGGAAAAATGCAAAAGAAGACACTGCTCCTGCAACTGGAAACGGGGCAAACTCTCCTTCTGAAAATTCTACTGGGCCCGGTGAAACCGACCCACTAGCAGCCAACGCAGCCCCCTGAGACAAACGCGAGGCTGTGGGAGCTTTTGTCTCAGAGGAACAGGACCCAGTCTGCACTCCGGTGCCCTTCATCCAGCTATCTGAGTCAATTTTTTTTTTGCCTGTGGCCTGTTTTTACTCAGCTGGTTGCACCATCGACTGTTACTTTAAAAAAATGAGACAACTGCATGAGTATCAAGGCTGTGAGGCTGATGGATGCATGGAAATATATTTATATGATAATCACATTGAACGACAAAATAACTCCCTCATTTGGTCACTTAGCTTCATGTGAACATCTGATCTGACGGTACTGTGACATTACAGACTGATGGGGCTTTAGTATCAAGTTACCGACAAGTTATTGAGGGATGCTTGATGACTTCATATCTGCTGATCGGAGATGAACTGCCCACTGTGCCGGGAATATACGGACACTTACGAGCAGACTGCGCAGACTCAAACAAAAACTTAAAAATGCACTGAAATGCATTGCTTATGAAATGCAAAAGTACATATACATGTGTCTGGCATGCTGTCGATGTTTTTTCTCCTGTCTTAGTTAGCTTTTCACTGAATGTGCAGCATAATGGAATGTAAGTTGTTGAAACTCATGGTTTTATGAATGCAGGAGGTCAGACCCACATGTTCAAGGGGTGATGTCAAGCTTTGTCACGACATTTAGACCATCAGTGTATGTGGGGGTGGGAATCAGTGTGTTTTCAGATTCACCAGACTATCACCTTTTTATTCAATTTTTTAAAATTCAATTTAATCTGGGGCTGTAATTCATGTTGCTCTTGCAAATTGTTTTAGTCTCAAAAAAAAGTGCCTACTGCTTTGACCCCATGTTCACGCCTTACTGACCCATAATTTATTATAGTTATAGCATTTTTTAAGTGCCAAATTTAACATGATTGTTTTGATAGAACGCTTTTTAAATAAATCCCCAACATGAAACATGGACTTTAGACTCGTTATTTAGAAATGAACGCCGGAGAAAAGCGAAGCCGGAAGTGGGCGCGGATCACACTCCCGGTCTTTGTGTTGTGATGCTAAATCGCAGAGCCGCCTGGCCTCCCTACCAGGGATGGATTTAGATGAAGCTTTTAAAGTTGTCGGTGAGTTTGGACCGTACCAGAAGCGGGCGGTGGCTGTGCTCGTCCTGACACAGGTTTGTGTGTTTAAAAACATGTTTTTTACATCATGAATGCGAACCCGGAAAGCGTTTCCACCGTCTCGTTGCAGTCCGCTGTGGAGACGCGGTAACGTTAGCGCTACGTGGCTCTGTCTGCCTCCGCCGGAGGGATTTGTTTGAGTTTTAGTTAAAGTCCACAAAATAAGATCAAATGCTGCAATATTTTAATGTTTGAACTGTCACCGCTTGCTAGCATTTTAGTTAGCAAGAGCACGAACTTCAGTTGAGAGAGCTACACAGCAGACTCCCTTCAAGAATGAGAATCTGTTAATCTTGTTTATTAATTAGCTTACAAATGAAACAGCTCATAACTTAATATTTTCTACATATCAGTACCGTCTTCTCTGTTATTCGGCCATCCTTACAAATCTCGTTTAAGCATAATTTAAGCGATTCGTAGCTCTTCTTTTGCTCTCGTTGCTAGCTAAAATGACCGGATATTTACATTGACGTGTACGGCAACACTTGACGGTATTTTTCACATTTAGTAAAAGGATATCGCTCATTAGCATTTCAAATATATGCCGAAAATATGATAAAAGTATACACATCCATAAATTATTAAAAGTAATCGTCTCACTGCATCTTAATTGTCACCAACATTAAATAAATCACAAACGTGCGCGTTTTGGATTGGAGTTCGCATTGCTGTTAAGCTAAACGGGATTTAGCTAAACAGCAAACAGGCGTTGGTTCAGTTACTTGTATACATACACTACTTACATACACTACTTTCTTACATCGTCCTTATCGTCTATATATTTTTAATCTAATAAAAATAACATGTCTGTTAATTTACTAATAAACTCGTGCTCCTTAACACCTGTTAGGCCAGGAGCTGCTCGCAGCCCGGGGTCAGGTCAGGACAGGTACAGGTGTCCATCTGATCCACAGAACAGTTCTGCTACTCTTTGTCACCACTTTTTCAAAATATAAAAAAATAAGAGTGGATTAAGTTCCGTGTCTCAGGTAAAATAATATGCAGGCCTGTTAACTAAATCAGCTGATGATACAGTGAATCCTGCATCAGTCTTTTTTTGTCTGTATTTCAATAGCAGACATTTTCTTTGACAATAATACAGATTTAATTGAATTCACACTTTTACTTTTACTTTTTACTTTACTTTTGAGGTCCATAAATGTTTTAATATAAAGATACAGGAAACCCACGTTTTTTTTTTAGCTGAAAAATGTCAGTTTTGAAAATTAAACCTATAGAGGGTTGATGAAAGTGTCCTCAGTGTCTCTTGGCAGGATGTCACTGTGCTGATGTGTGTGTGTTTCAGGTGTACATGGCCTGTCAGTCCATGTTGATCGTTCTGATCGGATCTACACCTGAGTACCGGATCGAGCAGCAGGACGGCGTCCCGCCTGGCCAGCAGGAGCTCGTCCAGCATGTCGTCTTCACAGAGGACATCGACACCATAGTGACGGAGGTGAGGGAGCCAGAACTCACATGCATTTTCACTTTTATCCACTTTTAAGGCCTTTAAGTCGGCGTGTGTGTCTGTTTGCATGAGTGACACTGAAGTCCACAAATAAAGTTTGGTAAAAACTGTGTGTGTGTGTGTTTCCGCAGTGGTCTCTCATCAAGCAGCAGGCCTATAAAGTCAGTCTGGCTGGGTCGCTGTTCTTCGCAGGGCTGCTCATCGGGAACGTTGTGTTCGGGCCGCTCTCTGACAGGATCGGCCGGAGACCCGTTTACCTGACAGGTGAGAAAAATCACAGACAATGAATGCACTGATCTGCTCCAGTGATGTCATCCTGCAGCTGTTTGTCTCACTTGTGTTGTTTGTTTGGAAATTTAAGTTCGGGACTTGATTTTAAAATTTAAAAACATTAGAACTTATGAAGAAGAGTTTCAGTGCTATTTTAAAATTTACAGATTTTAATTAATGGCTCTGAATATGAAGTTTCAGCACTGCCGTCTCTTTTCAGATATGATGGTGTGGAGAAACTGGAAATACTTCATTTTCAGTTCAACAACAAACCACTAAATAAGTCAGTGAATGCCTTTATAGAAAATGACTACAACTTAAAGCAAAATGATTTTCACAATAAACCTCATCAAGCAGTTTGGATATTAGCTGTGATACGACTGGTCCTCATTAAATACAGCATCGTTATTGTCCCTACAATCCCATAAACCCCCCCGTAAAGATTATTTCTCTGAGTTTAGTGCAGTCAGATATACAAACTGTATTTTGTATTTTTGAAAAAGACAGAAAAGGTTTATATTAAAGATGAATATTTGTCAGAGAAGCTGCTAAAAACCTTCCAAAGTGCAGTGTGTTGTGATGTCGTCCCAGTTTCTGTGTCAAGGCTTCATGTATATTCATGTTTTCTTTGTGGTTACATTAAGACAAACATGTTGGACGCCTGTTTCGGGCCCCTGTGCCTGAGGGCCGTTGAAGGTTTCAGGTTCAGCTGCTTGCACAGACATGAAAACCTCAGACGTAAAAATACCAAACATCGTCTAAAAAGGATTTCCCCTCTTCTCTGTCTCTCTTTCTTCGCTCCAGGGTTTTTTTTCGAGGTGATCTTTGGCTACGTGACGGCCTTCGCGCCCAGTTACGAGGTCTTCGCCGCGTCCCGTCTCCTGGTGGGGCTGATGAACGGAGGCATCGGCCTCGTCTGCTTCGTCCTCACTCAGGAGTATGTGGGCAAGTCCTACTGGGCCATGACTGGTACGAACCCGCCAAACCAGTCCTGTCTTACGTCGCTTTACGTCGTTCTTACTGAGACTGTGAGTCCAGCGCTCGCTGAGTTTTTATTTCTCGGTTTCCTGCAGGGACGCTGACCAGCATGACCTTTGCAGTCGGCATCGCCCTGTTCGGAGCTCTGGGCTACTTCATCCAGCCGTGGAGGACGCTCGCCACGGCGGCCAACTCGTCGGGGGTGCTGTTCTTCCTGCTGTCAGTGTGAGTACGAACCTCGCAGAGACGAGTCACCGCCTGCATCCCGTTAAACACAACACAGTGAAAGAAAACGGTGGTTTTAAGAAGCTTTTTTCCAACTTAGGCAGTGCAGGAAGTTTGAGGAGAAATAAAAAGCAGCTGAATCAGAATATAATAATGTGACACTTTGAATGCATCATAACAGCATCTCTTGGTAATTTCTAAAAATAATGAACTGTTACTTAACCATGGCAATGTGTTTTAAAAATCTGGATATTGTGGCATTACAGAGAAATTAAATCACATCTTCTAATTGTTTCTCTTGTACAACCAACAGTTTAAACCCAAAAAATCCCTATTTAATGTCATAAATGGCCAGAAAGCAGCAAATCTTCACATTTACGAAACTGAAACCAGTAAATGTTTGATTTGTCTTCTTGAGAAATAGCTTTAACAATAAATCGATCGTTAAAATAGTTTTCAAGTTGTTTTCTTTCCTTCGTCTTTTCAGTTAATCATTGCAGAAAACTTCTGGAAACAAGGAGTCAACTGGAAATAAAGAATACTAGCAAAAAAAATAATCTGAAGCTGTAAAATGAGTATTTAAAAATGCTTTTTAATGAGTTCAAACTTGTTTCTTCACTGATTTGATTCTTTCATGCTTTGGTCTGTTCCAGTTTAACATTCAGTAGAAGTTAAGTCTAAAGAGCTAACATTAGTTGGCATCGTTGTGATGTTGTGAGTGTTAGTTTGTGTGTTTTCTGTCTGACCGACATGTCGATAACAGACTTGGGCCAAAGCAGTGATCTCTCCTCTGGTGTTTCTTCTTGCAGCACTCTTCCAGAGTCTCCTCGCTGGCTGTTTTCTCAGGGTCAGACTGAGCGAGCTGAGGAGGTAAATTTCACCCTTATGACTCTCTGGATTTGGGCAGAAGGATAAAAAAATAATTTCTTCTGCCTTCTCTGACCTCACTGACAAATGTCATTTAACCTGCATCACCGTCACCAGCTGACAGCCGAACAACAAGCTAACTGAGTTTAAAATCCGTCTCATCCTCACAGGTTTTGCGTTACATGGCGCAGAGAAACGGCAACGCCGCCAACAACCTGAAGCTGCAGCGTGTCGGTGCTGCTAAAGTCAGTGCTCATGCTAGCAGGGACGCCGGCGTCCTGCAGCTGGTCGTCCATCCCGTCCTCCGCCTGAGGACCATGGTGCTCATGTATGTCTGGTGAGTGTAACACCACAGAAGAAGAACAACACAAACACTTAATGGATGAGTTTGTTAACACAAATGTAATGACTTGGTTTTGTTTTGCATCTATAAATGATTTTATTAAATGAGCTGCTTTGGTTCTGAGTTTTGTCATAAATCTGAAAAATGTTGTTGAGGTCAACGTTAAAATGGACTGATGACAAGTGAATCATTGTAAATAATCTAATATGTTAAAACACTGATTAAACACACTATGTTTTTTTTATAGGATCCTAAAATAATTTTTAAAAATAGTGAAAAACTGAAACATATCTTTGGTTTCTGGTCAGTTAGCAGAACTGAGATCATTCAACTCACAGAAAACTTCTGTTTTCTTAGTATTTAGGAGGATCAGATCAGTTTAGTCTGGCCGCTGCGTTTAAAGTAAGTTTACAGTAAACAAGCTTCTGTGCAGCGAGTGTTTTTGGAAATGGATTCAGAGAAGAAGAGAGAAGCTTCAAAGAGCTGCTGAGCCGGTCCGAGTTATCACCAATAACATTACGGAAAATGTGTGTGTGTGTGTGTGTGTGTGTGTGTGTGTGTGTGTGTGTGTGTGTGTGTGTGTGTGTGTGAGTGTGTGTGTG